>JAPWLS010001856.1:0-69767 GCA_028551675.1 Tineola bisselliella
CAGCGATATCTCGGAAACGGTAACAGATAGGCGGTCGCCGCGGAAGACAAAGTTGCAGGAAATTAAATTTCATGTCGATATAGTTTTTTTAATTTTCAAAAAGTAAAAAAAAAATCTTCACGGACCCCTATCTGCTTGGACGCTTTTCATCGCGCGGCCAGTATGGAAGGCGAAATAATTTAAAATATTATTTAAATTTATTAAATAGCGCTCCATACAAAGCGACCAGTGACTATCGTTGTGGGCGGGGCTTACGCCGTCGAGGGTGTGGTTTACTCGTATTTGCGCTGCGCTCTTGACGTCATGCGACCCGGCTTCATTATGCTCTCGACCGCCGCCGCGTCAACATCTGACGTTTCGCGCGCGATTTTCAAAATTTGTTTTTGCGATATCTCGACAACGGATGACGTCAGCGCGACCGCGTAAAGGGTTATTCTGATCGAAATTTGGAGGCCTATTCGATTTTTTTATTAAAAAAAATTTTTTTTTTTTTTTTTTTTTTTAAAATTTTTTTTTTATGATTTTGGATGGCGAGAGGGGGTGTGGAGGGAAAGGCGGGGAGGGGGGAACAGCGGCGGCTCGCGCCGACCTTCGGTCGACGCTCGCCTTTATGGCTACATGTCTTAGGTGGATCACGATTTTTGGTGTGGGGGGGGGGGGGGGGGGGGGGGGGGGGGTCCGCGGCGGCTCGCGCCGACCTTCGGTCGACGCTCGCCTTTTTGGCTGTATCTCCGAAAGTTGACGTCCGATATAGTTCGTGTAAACGACATTGTTGGTCAGAATCATGACCTCTTTCAGGATCTGATTTTTTTTCAGGCGTTTTTTCAGGTAATTTTTAAATTGGTATATTTCGATAATTAGACTACTCAGGGGTGTTTTTTTTTTGGAACCAATATTTTTTCAGGTATTTTTTTAAGATTTTTTTTTAATTTTTTTTTTGAAATTTTTTGTTAGCGTTAGGGGAGGGGGGTATCCCGCGGCGGCTTATTGGCTGTATCTCTAAAAGTTGAAAACTCAGATATGTCGTGTTAACGGCAATTTTGGTCAGAATCATAACCTCTTTCAGGATCTGATTTTTTTTTCAGGATTTTTTTCAGGAACCGAAATTTTTTTTTCCGACTTCTATTTTAAAAAACTAATCTATGGAAAAGTCAAGAGGCCGTTCGCGGCCGGCTCCGAAGGCACCCCACTAGTTATTATACTATATAAAGCTCGACTACCACTCACTGACTGACTCACTCACTGATTGACATCATTCTTGAAGCACTTGCCGGTGTGGTGGGCATGTGTGACGTATAGGGATGTGTAGAGGACCTCCATGTGACCTCGGGAAAAATCCGGGTTTGACCGGAAGTCATAGTAAAAACCGGAAGTGACAGCGATATCTCGGAAACGGTAACAGATAGGCGGTCGCCGCGGAAGACAAAGTTGCAGGAAATTAAATTTTATGTCGAACGCAATTTTTTAATTTTCAAAAAGTCAAAAAAAAATCTCCACGGACCCCTATCTGCTTGGACGCTTTTCATCGCGCGGCCAGTATGGAAGGCGAAATAATTTAAAATATTATTTAAATTTATTAAATAGCGCTCCATACAAAGCGACCAGTGACTATCGTTGTGGGCGGGGCTTACGCCGTCGAGGGTGTGGTTTGCGTTGCGCTCTTGTCGACACGTGCCCAGGCTTCATTGCCATCTTGACCATCGTCGCGTCAACATCTGACGTTTCGCGCGCGAATTTCAAAATTTGTTTTTGCGATATCTCGACAACGGATGACGTCAGCGCGACCGCGTAAAGGGTTATTCTGATCGAAATTTGGAGGCCTATTCGATTTTTATATTAAAAAAAATTTTTTTTTTGTTTTTTTTTTTAAATTTTTTTTTTTAATGATTTTGGATGGCGAGAGGGGGTGTGGAGGGGGGGGGGGGGGGGGGGAACAGCGGCGGCTCGCGCCGACCTTCGGTCGACGCTCGCCTTTATGGCTATATGTCTTAGGTGGAGGGTGATTTGGTGGGGGGGGGGGGGGGGGGGGGGGGGGGGGGGGGGGTCGCGCCGACCTTCGGTCGACGCTCGCCTTTTTGGCTGTATCTCCGAAAGTAGACGTCCGATATAGTTCGTGTAAACGACAATGTTGGTCAGAATCATGAGCTCTTTCAGGATCTGATTTTTTTTCAGGCGTTTTTTCAGGTAATTTTTAAATTGCTATATTTCGATAATTAGACTACTCAGGGGTGTTTTTTTTTCAGGAACCAATATTTTTTCAGGTATTTTTTTAAGAATTTTTTTTAAATTTTTTTTTTGAAATTTTTTGTCAATCTGGGGGAGGAGGGTATCCGGCGGCGGCTCGCGCCGACCTTCGGTCGTCGCTCGCCTTATCGGCTGTATCTCCGAAAGTAGACGTCCGATATAGTTCGTGTAAACGGCAATGTTGGTCAGAATCATGAGCTCTTTCAGGATCTGATTTTTTTTCAGGCGTTTTTTCAGGTAATTTTTAAATTGCTATATTTCGAAAAGTAAATGACTTAGGGGTGGTTTTTTTTTAAAAACCAATATTTTCAGGTACTTTTTTTTAAAAAACTAATCTATGGAAAAGTCAAGAGGCCGTTCGCGGCCGGCTCCGAAGGCACCCCACTAGTTATAATATATATAGCTCGACTACCACTCACTCACTCACTCACTCACTGATTGACATCAATTCTAAAGCACTTGCCGGTGTGGTGGGCATGTGTGAGATATAGGGATGTGTAGAGGACCTCCGGGTGACCTCGGGAAAAATCCGACTTTTTCGGAAACTTTTTGCCGAAATATCCGATTCGCGATTCCGGCGAAACGGTAAGAGTTGGAGAAAAAAGTTCAAAAGTAACATTTATCAGCGCGTCGCATAGTTTCCGAATCCAAATTTTCGGACCGAAATTCGAAAAAAATTTTCCGGTTTCGTACATTTTTCCGAAAACTTTGGACCGCTGTAACTTTCGAACCGATCACGTTAGCGAGTCACTGTCGAGGACGATTTCGATCGGATCGGTGAGCTTTTTTCGGAAAAAATAATTTTTTTTCAGGATCCTGAAAAAATTTTTTTTTCATACAAATTTCGAAAGGCCATATCTCGAGAACCGATCACGTCAGCCGGGTGCTGTCTTGGGTGATTTCGATCGGATCGACGGGGGCTTTTCGGTTTTTCAGGAATTTTCAAGATTTTTTTTGAAACCTTTATATCTCCGAATGTGAACGTCTTAGGGGGGTGGTGTCGAGGACAAATATGTTTAGGAAAATTTTTTCTTTCAGGACCTGAAAAAAAAATTTTTTCAGGATTTTTGATTCGCTATATCTCGGAAAGTAGACGTCGGAGGGGGGTGGTGTGAAGGACAACTTTGATCAGGAACATGAAATTTTTCAGGATCTGAAATTTTTTTTTCAGGAATTTTTTTCAGGAATTTTTTTTTTTAAAACTAATCTATGGAAAAGTCAAGAGGCCGTTCGCGGCCGGCTCCGAAGGCACCCCACTAGTTATTATACTATATAATATCGACTCGACTACCACTGACTGACTGACTGACTGACTCACTCACTCATTGACATCATTCTTGAAGCACTTGCCGGTGTGGTGGGCATGTGTGAGATATAGGGATGTGTAGAGGACCTCCATGTGACCTCGGGAAAAATCCGGGTTTGACCGGAAGTCATAGTAAAAACCGGAAGTGACAGCGATATCTCGGAAACGGTGAGAGATAGGCGGTCGCCGCGGAAGACAAAGTTGCAGGAAATTAAATTTTATGTCGAACGCGAATTTTTAATTTTCAAAAAGTCAAAAAAAAATCTCCACGGACCCCTATCTGCTTGGACGCTTTTTAAAATATTATTTAAATTTATTAAATAGCGCTCCATACAAAGCGACCAGTGACTATCGTTGTGGGCGGGGCTTACGCCGTCGGGGTGTGGTTTACTCGTATTTGCGTTGCGCTCTTGACGTCGTCATGCGCTCTCGACCCGGCTTCATTTCGCGCGCGAATTTCTCGATATCCGAACCGTCCGCGTAGATTTTCGACGGATTGAACTGAAATTAAAAATGAGAGCTACTATGATGAAGACGTTTTTACACACGCTAAACAAAAATAAAGCCGCAAAAACTATACCTAATTAATAATAATACTTCTTAACGGGAGCGAAGCCGCGGGCAACAGCTAGTTTATTATAATACTATAACGGGCAAACAAATATTCGAACATTGTTTAAATTTCAACTTTCTTTTGTTTCTTTCATTTAACCGGCGAGGGAAAGAGACGGAGCTATATTAAATAATTTTTGAATTTCGATCGTAAGATGTAGGTATGTACAATTTTTAAATTTATCCAATTTACTCACTATCGTAGTTTCACACTTAAAGCTCACCTAACTAGGCCGGCATAGTGAATAGTATGCCACTTAAAGTAAAAAGGTTTTGTTTAGATAAATACACTAGTCAAATAACGTGACTTTAGCCAAGGTATCCTTTTAAACAAACAAATGAGAAACGATGTAAAACAGACATAAGCCATTCTTAACACAGTTAACTAAAACCATTATATAATACAAAAAAAACACCTGAATTCTTTAACCATAACCATCAGTTAAGCGCAGATTTAAGTTAGTCTCGAGAAGTTCACAGGTTCTCAAACTTTTTCATTGGTGGTTCTTAAAGAGTTGGCGGGATTTAGTGCCGCTGACAGTGACATTCAAAGTCACGGATTTACGACCACTGAGACCCGTAAATTATAACTGCTTTTCAACTTATAGCGCTTATACTTACAATGTTGGACATAGGTACAAATTCACGACGGATTTTTTAATCGATATTAATATTATTATTATCTATATTATTATTTATTATTATTTTTTTAAATAAACTTTACAGAACTCACTAAAACAACTGAGAGTGTGGCGCTCGATTCTACAGGCCGAAAATACTTATTTAAGAAGATTTGAGGTTTTGACGTTTAGTCTGTCAGTGTAATCTTTCTTGTTTTTCTTCTGATCTTTTTATTGCCACAGTGCATTGTGATAATTATATTTTTAATCCGTAAAAATCCGCACTATTATTTCACATAAGTTTCTCAAAAGAAACCTATTTTCTTGTTTCTACCCTCTTGTACTTGATTAATAACGAGTATCAGTTTCGTATTAGTCCCGGGGTAGTGTATGAAACACAAGCCAGTATAGCGGAGACGACTTCTAACTACATATAGCTCATAAAAGGCCTCACAATCGTTTTTTCAAATATCGAAAACCTAAACACCTATGCCCGACATTGTCTAAGCAAATGAATTGTCACCTCTTAAAGTTATGACTTCTGTTAGACATTACCCTATCGTTAACTAGCTTATTTCTATGAGAAATATTATTATGTATTTTGCAGATGATTGTGGGAACACAGCATCTTGGGAGGCGAAGACTCTGTAACACGTTTAAAAGGGATTTAAGATGATATACTTTTCATCACAGTATCTGCTTCAATTGTTTTACCTTTTATTCAAAAATTATATTACACGTTAGATGAATAAATTATAGATAAAAAAGCTTGGACATAATCTATGTCATTTTATGTTTACCCTTAGGTATACAATAGGATGACAATGCCCCTATACAGCAGCTATTCTTCTACATCATAGTAGATTTAGTATATATTATTACGCAATTAAGTCATTAAATAAGTATCAGAGATCATTTCAATAGAAACGAATCAATATGATTCCAAACAGCTGAAACTATAGTCAATTGGAAACTATAGTAAAAAATATTTTTTTATGTTACTTGTAGTACCTCCAAAAATATGTGTACAAAGTTTCATGATGATCGGTTAAGTAGTTGTTGCGTGAAAACGTAACAAACAAACTCACATATATAATATTAGTAGGGATTACATTGGTATACAAAGTGGACAATGCCAGTATACAGCAGCTAAATCAAATTAATTGTAATAATTTATTTCATTTATATTTGTATTTATTTTGACGAGTAAAAGCGCTCTATTGGAGCTCAATTACTAAAGCGAATATAAAAAAAAACATCTTAAACGGTCATTTAATTAAGTAGTCAGAATTTTAATTGAGAAACCCATTTTTTTATAACGAAAAAAAAGTCTTAACCCTCTACTTATGAAGTCAAATGAAGTAATTTCACCCTTTCACTCGCTCGCTCGTAAAATGATCGTGATGATCGTCCCATTCGCTTCAGGCCACATGCCGAGTGTATGTTTTTTTCACACGTCGTCAAAAAATCTCCAACATCGATGTCTCATTTGATACCGGTATAGTGATGTACATTTTTTTATCGATATTTTATTTTTACATCTCTTAACTAAAGAGTGCAACCTATGCATCAAAATACATGAACAATAAAGAATCATTAAAATACTTGATTTTTTTAAATTGTTTGTCCTAATAAAAAATTGAACTTAATTAAATCCAAAATCTGCTTATTTATTGCTTCTAAGGCGGAGCAAAGTAGTCTAATAATATAATTAATTATTCCTTAATTATAAAGAGAAATCATTTTTTAATTCCATTAATGTCTTGATTGATACATCCAGGTCTTCTCTAGTATAGTATATTATTATATAATATTTATTTATCTATTTATAAAGCCTACCTACAAAATTACATTAAAACTACTTATTATAAAAAGGACTACTATTATATAAACTAAATGAAATTTTAATTATAGGATAGGACGGCATGCTCAAGGTGATAAAGGGATAGAAACTACACTTCTAATAAAATTACAAATATACATAATTTAGATGTTACACAATAAAAACAAGAACCAAATAGATACAAGGAAGAGGAAAAAGAAAACAAAAACAAAAAAAAACAAAATATAAGTATCAAAATAAACAAATAAAATGTCAATTCTTGAACTTCAAAATAAAGAATACCTATAGAAGCAGCTTATTTAAAAGATAAGGATTTAGTTCTCAAATTTTTAATTAAAATAACTATTTCCTCTTTATTGGATAAACAGAAAACTCATCGACATATAGTAAGTGTACAAACGCATCGCTGCCTACCCTTTTACGACATTCCCCATGCATCGTAAAGATAATGGAGGGAACATTCACGCATAATAACGTGTCATATTCAAGGGAACGGAATTTAGTGCACAATAAAATTTAGTACGAATACGATTCTAATTTCATTTGGATATTCACGGCTTTATCCTACGAAATTATGTTAATGTCCGATGAATTTATGGATAGCAACCGAGATACACTTCTTATTAAATGTACGTCGTGGTTGCGGGGCGATATCAATCACTTTTATAAATTCAAAAACTAAATTCTATTATACTGTTTTTTGTGATCAGCTTGGAAGTAGCTGGGATAACGAGAGGAGTGTGCCCTGTTAATTTGGACAGAACACATTCGTCTCCTCAAGCCGGCATAGTGGAGTCGACTGTTGCATGCGGACATCCGTCTGTGGTAACAGTCGTCTATGCTCATGGACCGCACTCTAGCTTAACATCAGGCGGAGTGTGGTCATATGCTGGGCTATCAATAAAAATAAAAAAAAGTAATGGAACAGAATAAGTCGCTAGAAGACTAATAAAATCTATTTTTTTTTCCAAAAATGCGCCCAATCAAAATTATATTTTATCAAATGAGAGATAAAACACATTTAAAATAAAAAATAACACGGACACAGTCGACAATTTTCAAATGGATACAGATTGGACTTTGGACTGGAAGAAACAATCATTAGAAAGAGATAACTATATTTTTATTGTATCGAAGTTAAGGCATATGTGAAAGGGATGCAGATATCACCGCGACCGTTTCTTTTTCTATCGCTTATATACCTACAAAAACTGTATCCATTTGAAAATCGCCATGTGTCCACTGCACATATGTAAACATAATAAAAAAAATTGTATCAACATTATTTTGCAAAAAAAAATATTATTAAATATTCAGATGAAAAAGATAAAAAAAACATAATAATAATTGTATGAAAATATGTTATCACAAACTGTTCCCTCTTTCGCTGAGTTTTTTATTATTACAAAGTAAGGTCCCACCATAATAAAGGTCGTATTCTGGATATGAAATTCTTTGGATTTACATCCAACTTTTATGTATTTTACGTATCAAAGATAATCAAATTTATTTTTGTTCAATAAAAACATTAGGCTTTCAGTTTTAGCCAATTTGTAAACCTTGTCATATTCGGCGAAATGAAATTAAAAAAAAAAAATAGTATCCCAAATTTTAGATTAGAAATTCCCAAACTATGGGACCATTGCAGTTGATTAACACTAGATTTACCAGCTTAAATATACCTATTTCTACCAAAACCAAAAAAAGTATATATTTGTTACAAATATATATAAAATAATATAAAATTCATAAAACTAATTCTTCTGTTATAGATTAAAGAAGATTAGAAGAATTAATTAAAATGTTACACGCAGTAGGGATTTTAATTTGATCTTGCAATACCAGTCATTTTGACTGGTCTGGTAAATCTAGTGTTAATAGAACAGTCTTTCATAGCGCTTGTATATTTATTTTTTGCATTCCAATTAGAACAAATAAGAGGGCATTAAGTAGTTCCGCGACTCGCCACTAGGGAATCTCTGAGCATTACTGATATTTAAACGCCATTTTTCTAAGAAATTTTCGTTAGATGGGTCAGAGCCCAGTGAAATTTGGGAATCACTGGATGATAATATTTCTATGTCCACAGACACGCACTTTAATAGAAAACAAAACTTTAATATACCTATAAAAGAAGCTACAGTTATTAAAAATGGTAAAAAAAATAAATTAATCGAAAATCAAACCGAAGATCAACTAACTCCAGGTGAAATACCAATTGTATAATAAATCTTACCCATAACTTTAGTTTAAAATATTAACATCCACAACTGTACCTGAAACAAAAAAAAAAATAATTACAAATTTGAATGAAAATATCAAAAATTGAGATAACGGCCTTATTTACAAATACATAGACATATTATACATTTTCTTTTAACGTTGAAAATACAATTATTTAATAAAGATTAGCATTTTTATTTTTAGTTCTGCTCCTCACCGATAGGGTCGCATTGATTTGCTCTAAATAAAAAAAAATTAATATCGACACTAGGAACACGAGTCCGACACAACACTATAATTAAATTTAAAATCGTGAATTTGTTGTCCAAATCTGGGCTTTACTAATGTAACCTTAAAAGTCCGGGTTGTCGAAAGGATTATGGGTCGACCAAAGGAAGATTCATATATTTTCGATAAATCCTCTATCTAAGTTGGAAATCAGTTGGGAATGCTAAAAATAATGTAGGTAAATCCTATCAGTAAAAATCTAATCGTAAATGGCATTGAACAATACGGTACCGCATGCGGAATGCGGGTAGATTTATAAGTATATAAATAACAAAAACTTAGGCAACTTGCATAAAACTTTTTTCTGTATTTGTAAATTGGAATTTAAATCCTAAAATGGTCTCAACTCGTAGGCCTCATTTATACCTGTCCAGTAAGATCCGTTGGGAGCGATAAATTAACTGCCTTATATCGAACCATATGTTTCCCAACAATACCTGTTTCGCCAAGAAGTTTCGCACTGTTAACTCTTTCAGGTTTAGGGGTTAGTATTCTAACCATCTATTCTCTATTTTTTAAATGTATTTACACGCTATCTATGGGTCATGTGCCGTACTAGGATGCTTGATAAACTTATTGTTGATCGAGTGTTATGTACCTTTGACGCTGACGTGCGATTGTTAGGTAAATTCAGTTATTTATAAAACCAGTGCAGTGTTGTTTTTTAATGTAGCAATTCGATTATTCAAAAATAAGGGTAATAGTTATTATTAATGTTATGATTTTAGTGTTTCTCTATTATCCAGTATTGATTACGTTGATTTATGTTAAAAAATAATAATCTCTTATTATTTTTTGTAATAACGTAAATAATAAGATGGTTAGTATACTAACCACCTTATTTCTTGAAAACCTTTATGTATATAATTGTAAATTATTATATATATAATATTCATTTGTTTTCTTTGTAAAGCAATCATAGTAAAATTGTGGCTGAAAGAGTTGAGACGCTTTTGAATATCTTTAAGAAATATACAATTTAAATAAAAGAGGTATTCTAATTTAATATTATTCCGTGTGAAACATTCTTAAAGTGTCCTCCTAGGCTCCGTGAAAATACTGAAAAAACTACTGAAGGGAGACTATAATAATAGATACATAATTATATCTATAAATTTTACATAATATTATATAAAAAATATTACATATAAAACGGTTTTTTGTTAATTGTTTTAGGGTTCAATAAAATATTTGAGAACCACTGTACATTGTACTGTGTCACAAGTAAAACGGATCCGTTAGCAAACGGGATCATGAATTTTTATTAACGACTAACGAGCACCAGCAATCTATCAAATGAACGAAAGATCGAGACGTTCGAAAATTAACAAAAAGTATCTAAAATATTGTAGTTTCAAATCCGCACGCGGTGGCGCTGCTCAAATTTCCATACAAATCGCTTGAAGCGAACTTGGTTCGAAAGCCAGACTAAAATTCGTGATTAGCCCACTGTTTCTTAAAAAATGAGACGAAACCAAATAATGGGGAGGGTGAAATCTACCCAGTCGAATAGGTCACATAAGGTGTTCCGAATCGGTTTTTGTCCCGTGTAACTGGGCCATTGATAAATCTGTCACATACGAACGAGTACTTATTTCACGTTTTTTTTCAGTTACGATTTCCACGAAGGCAATGTGATTTTCAATTTTGTCGAGTTTTTACTTTCATATAAATTTCAATACATCACGTTGATCGATCGATGAACGGTCTTTAATATCATTTAAGAGGTTACAAATTTTATTTATTTATTTGTATATTTATTATTCTTAATAATACATAGATTTTATGAAGTAGACAGTACATATATGAAAAATAGTTGAATGCAATCGTAAATCGCATAAAGCGCTTTAATACTAAATACGGGAGCGGTCATTTGACCATGAGTAACTTTGATACTTATTTTAGAACTGAGTAGTCATTTGACCTGCCATCATTTTTTCATATATATACGAATCCTCCTTACTATATAAATGTGAATTTGTTTGTTACGTTTTCACGCAACAACTACTTAACCGATCATCATGAAACTTTGTACACATATTTTTGGAAGTACTAGAAGTAACATAGGATACTTTTTATTTAAAAAAAATATTTTTTTTTTTATAGTTTCTAACTGACTATAGTTTTAGCTGTTTGGAATCATATTGACTAATTTCTATTGAAATGATCTCTGAAACTTATGTAATGACTTAAATGCGAGCGCAACCGCGGGTAAAAGCTAGTATAAAACAAAAGAACTATATATACATGTATACGTCGTCTCTCATCTAGAAAAAGGCAAACAAAATTCTTTATTTGCCTGAAAAGTATTTAAAAGCATGTCAAAATGTTCAATAACACAAGTACTTAACGTGCGTCGAATACTTTGGCTTAATATACAAATAATGTGTGGGAGTTTGTTTGTTGTATAAATAACTGTTGACAATACTTCATCATTTCTCACGTATTTCTGCTCTTCTAAACGGAATATGTAGTATTTAAATGTAATAAGATATCTATTTAGGAAAAAATATTATTATTTAACGTTTGCATAAGACAGGCAGAGAAGAAAATAAATTAAATAATTTTTATAATAGTACCCTGGGGAGCTACTCAGGCGCACGAACTTCTCACGAAAATACGGACGTTTCCTACTCTGAAACTCTGGCTTATTTTACAGATGTTTGACAAGCTTCGGATATGCTTGAGTAGGCCCCCTGGCCGATGACCGTACTCCGATTCACGTTAAGTTTAAGTTATATGTTTCTTGAGCTGTGACAACTGGGGGGCTACTCAGGCGCACTTCGGACGAAAATACGGACGTTTCCTGCTCAGAAACACTTACGTAATCATTCATGGAATTATGGATTTGACAACGACGTCACGATGGATAGGTCACACAATGCTTATTTTATGGACATTTGACAGGACTTTTTATGACAGGGCTTATGTGTCAAAATTCACATAAACTATAGAAGTGACGGCCGAATCACGAAACTTCGGATATGCCTGAATAGCCCCCCTGATACCACAGACAAATATTTATAGAGCGACCGTGACCTAGTGGTTAAAGGTTAGAGTCTCTTAAAGATTAAACCGGTACCAATGTAACTTTATTATATGTACTTACACAAAGAGTGGTAGGCATACTGATGATGGTTAGTTAGTTAGTCTACCATCATTTCCAGAGTGGTTGTTAGATAAATCTCGCAGAAGTTTTGGAAGAAGAGGCAGAGGAAGCAAACCTAAGTAGCCTGACTAATCTCATAGTAAAAAGTTAACCGTCTCCGACAAAGGCCTTTGAAAACAATAAGCAACGATTCATACTCGGGGAACACCAAGGGTTATTTTGCATGCGACAGGAGACCAAGTTAAAGCTTTACATATAGATCAACGGTTCTCAAACTTTTTTGGCGAAGGAAAAACCTTTAATATAATTATAAAAAACTGATTTATATGTATTTATGAATAATCATATAGTAATGTAATATTACGTAATATTTAGTTGGAATATTTAGATGTAACCTTATAATCTTCCTTTGGTAGGTATTTTTTGCAGTATTTTAGCCCTAGGTTTCCGCGGAACACACTTTGAGAATGGCTGGGCTATATGTATAAGGCTTCGTAAATGCTTGAGTAGCCCCCCAGGAACAGTAGACTGGACTAGAGTGCAGATGGGTAAGCGCTCTTCTTGTGACCCGTTCGCTTCCAAAATGTGCCTTCTTATTAAGGGGGAATTAGGGTAAAACGTAGGGATATCCGGGTATAAGTGAGACGTGTCTTAGAAAACAAGATAATGGAATGTTGGGAGCATTTAACTCTGTTTGAATGTGTAATTTACATAATTTTAGACGCGTACGTGCGGCCTTCCTGTGACGAATTCTAATTAGTTAATGCGTTAGAGATAATCCGTGCTGATTCTACAGATTTTCTTATTGTTTACATAAAACACTATCACGTCCTTTTTAATATATTAAACTTTTTTTTTTATTCAATAGATTATAGTTATGTTGCCAAGTTTCCTAGAAGTGTAGCGCTTATTTATACATCCACTTATTGTATTTAATTGTCTTTTGAAAAACTAAAACAATAAATAATAAATAAATAAATAAAAGCAAAAAGACATGACCAAATATAGGAAGAAATAAAGATGTGTGGCGGTCGATTCTACAAGCCGAAAATACTTATTTAAGAAGATTTGAGGTTTTGACGTTTAGCCTGTCAGTGTCATCTTTCTTGTTTCTTCTTGTCTTTTTATCGCCACAATGCATTGTGATAATTATATTTTTAAATCCATTTTAATCAGCAATATTATTTCAATCCGTAATAATCCGCAATATTATTTCACATAAGTTTCTTTAAAGATGCATCTTGATCAGCTAATAAGGGAATATTTGTTTTACTTTTGTATTACATTATTCAAATATCTTTATTGCATGTCACAATTATAATTAAGATGTCAGTACAGTTTAGTGTCAATGTGACGCCCAATCAGGGCACAGCAATATAATAATACAATTTCAATTAATAAACTAAATTTAATTTATTGTTTCGAATCATTGAGGTATTCGTCAATTGAATAAAATCAAATATATTTTTAATTTATTTTTAAATTGTATTAGACTTACATCATTATATGTACTTCTTCTTTTATGACCACAGATGTCTAACGGAGACAATTCTACCAATGTCGAGTGTTCAGACAAGAAATTACAAAATTTTAATAAAAACGTAAAGCCTCATGTCCAAAAAATGTATGTTGAATGAAAAGTCGTCACAACAAGCCTGCCAGCGTCACTTCCCTAACTCAATACTTCAAAGTAATAAATAACTTAAACACACTCGCTTAATGTTTAATTTTAATTATGTGTAATTATTTTAAATTAATTACATCTGGTTAACACGAATAACTAACATTTCTGCCACCTACGAATTATCATATGACGAATTAGTCCTTGTGCTTTTTTGACGTGATAACGTCTTATAATTCGATTGAGCCGGCTGCACGCACGAAAAAACATGACTCATGCGGCGTTACCTCGCTCTGAGGCGTTCCATGTAAGTGCAAGCGAGAGCGCGGAACGAGCGACAAAGAGGCACAATCGGCCTTCGCGTTCGGCAGCGTTCGACATCCGTCTCTCTCCTACTTGAGTGAGCTCTTCAGAGGCGGCTCGTGACATTGGTCAGTGTTTTCTTGTATATTAAGCAATATACATACAAATTTATTAAACAAATGAAATTAAAATTTTCTTTTGAAAAATGCTACCATTCCATCAGTATTTTCTTAAGACGTTGTCACGTTCAACTATCGTCAGTAAACCGACTTTACAGACAACCGATTTTTATTGTGCAACCGATGGCTAGATTAGGTAGTCTAGATCAGCCATTCTCAGTGTGTTCCGCGGAACCCTAGGGCTAAAATACTGCAAAAAATACCTACCAAAGGGAGATTATAAGGTTACACCTAAATATTCCAACTAAATATTACGTAATATTACATTACAATATGATTATTCATAAATGCATATAAATCAGTATTTTATAATTATATTAAGGCTTTTTCCTTCGTCAAAAAAGGTTGAGAACCGATGGTTTATATAATAGTAATCCTTTTTATAATATGTAATTCTAATGTAATTCTGTAGGTTGGCTTTATAAATAAATAAAACTATGAAACATTGGAGAGTGAATTTATAAAACGTAATGTGAATACATGTTTTCGTGTCCCCGAAGCGTTTATTAGGCGATCCATCATCGTTCGAGGAACGCCATTTTGCGCTGGCAACCCCGTTATTTATTTGATGTAATCGCGTTTCATTTCGTATTTTGAAATTTGCCTTTCAGCATTTCTACGCACAGTCTGATGATGTCGTTTTTACTTTTTACCCTGAACAATTTTCACGTCAACCTTTTCAGCACTTTGCCATCACTCTATTTGCGCCCTTACAACGTTGGCTTGTATACATTCTAAGCTGCTTTTAGATCGTGATTCTCCGATCGAGTTTGGTAGGTATTTTTTTGTAGTATTTTAGCCCTAGCGTTCCGCGGAACACCACTTTGAGAATGGCTGATATAAACTAAATGAAATTTTTATTATAGGATAGGACGGCATGCTCAAGGTGATAAAGGGATAGATACTACAATTCTAATAAAATTACAAAAATACATAAAAATAAAAAACAAGAACCAAATAGATGTAAGGGAGAGGGGAGTTAAAGCCTGAAAGGTTTTATTTTTGTTCTATCATGAAAACTACTATATTAATATCAATACGCAAAACTAATACCTTCTTTTATATCTGCTTATCCTATTAAAATAGTTGAAACTAACATTTACAACAATACCTCATGAAAAAAAATCCCAATAGTTTCTAAGATTCTAAGGTTTATGTAGATTCAACCATATTAATATAACCTGGCGATTATATGAATAATTATTCCAAATATATTCATTGTATTTATATAAGTCAATTTCAGTGAATCCCTAATTTACACAAAACAAACTGTGGCACTATTTTCCTTTCAATTTCAAGGCCAGTGATGTAATGGCCTTGTGCCTCCGTTCCACATGCAAACCTCCACTTAACCGCCTTATCATTCACCATATGCCTATTCTTACACCGATCTGATAAATTCACATTTGCATATTATGTGCGACTATTCTTATAATAACCACTGTGCGGTCGAACAACTTTGAACTTAGAAGGCAATCACTCACAGGCAATCTCTGTAGTAATAGAACGACCATCCAGAAAAGCGTCCAGCATGAAAATAGCTGGCTCTGACCTGTAAGGTACCTAATCAAACCTAAAAAATTTAATTATCTAGGTACTAACAACAATACTTAATATCCGTAAGAAAGTTCACACTCAACAATCGTCAGTCGACACAAAAAAAATTAACCGGGGTAAATAGTATGATAATTACATATTATTTTAAACTGCTGCCCCACCCTGAGCTCATGGTTGGCTACGGCCATGAAAGTAGCCAAGTATATATTGTGTTTTCCAGCTAACACAAGAAAGAAGTGTAGCTATAGAAAAAGCTGTGTATTAAATGACTACGCAAAATTAGTTTTGGTCAAACGACCTGAGCGCGGTCACATGACCCGTTGACTTGTGGCAATAAATCAGACATATCAACTCAATTGTTAACAAATGTAAAGATTATAACTGTATTTATCGAGCGTTTAAATTAATTTCCAATATCGAATTGCAAAATAATTACGAAATTTACATACAATAGTGTGCTGTTATCGAAATCCAATATTGATGAATAATTAATTAATATGAATCAGGTGTGGCGCGGCGCTCTTTGTCTAGTAATTTTAAGATATTTTCAGTTCACTGAAAAACGCATTAATGGAAATATACACAGAAACCCATTTTCCTTATTGATATTCTATAAAAAAGCGGTCGAGAAAATGTAGCTAAAACTAAACTTAATACTAATTTAAAGGAATATATCACAAACTAGCTGTTGCCCCCGACTTCGTTCGTGTAGTAATGAAGATATAAAGTACTATGAAGTTTAATGATGTTTCATATTTCAACGAATGACAACTTTTGGCAGCCTCGGGTTACATTATTGTAGTTTTAATAAGGATCCTTATTTTTTTTCTGTAATTTATATAGCCTAGCCGGTACCAATGTAATGTACTTTGGTCGCTCAATGCCTATAGTATAATAACATAGACACACAAAGAGTGGTATGGCATTAGCCCAGTATGTCGCCCCGGGGCAGTACCACCACTTTCAAGCGGCCTATACGGCATAGTGGAGTAATGGTGAAAGAATTTTTGAAATCGTTCCAGTAGTTTTTGATCCAATTCGTTACAAACATACAAATCTTTGCTCTTTATAATATTAGTATAGATCAAACGCAATCTATAGGTCACGTGTTTGCGTGTGGAATATTTAGTCACAGGTATTATCACAGTAAATAAAGTCACAGTGAAAATAATTGTTATTTATTATTCGTGTTTGAGGTAGGCATAAACATATCCGACATTACTTTGTATTGAATCACAATTTGTGTTCGCTTGACCTTCAAAACACTTGGAGTGACCCAAATTAATAACGCGTTAAGAATAAGGTCACATCGAATCAGTCAACTGTGAAATTGACTTCACTACGAAACGTGTTCACTAAAACTGCGGTCACTAATTCGTCATTTAACTTTGAAATTATATAAATCTCTAGACGCGTTAATAAACATATTTATAGACTCATCTAGAAATGACTACTAATGTTATAATGTGAATGTGAGTTTCACGCAACAACTACTTAACCGATCATCATGAAACTTTGTACACATATTTTTGGAGAAGTAACATAGGAGTACTTTTTGTTCAAAAAAAATTTTTTTACTATAGTTTCCAACTGACTATAGTTTCAGCTGTTTGGAATTTTTATATATATATTTTTATTTCCATCTGTCATTTTTATATATGCAGTATAAAACTATTTGAATTTTTGAGATTAGGAAACATCATCGTAAGTATGTAGTAATTTTTAAAAATTGATATCCCAGCAAAGCAAGAAAATATAGTTATCATATTGATTCATTTCTATTAAAATGATCTCTGATACTTATTCAACGACTTAAATGCGAGCGAAGCCGCGGGTAAAAGCTAGTAAATTTAAAAATAAAAAATGTAAGAGCAAGAAACGAGAGAGACACTTTGCAAATATTATAAGTTCTGTGGGACCTTAGACAATAAGAACCATGTATGAGCATGGGCGTAGTCAGCCATGGGCTCAGGGTGGGGCAGCAGTCTAAAATAATATGTAACTAGCAAACTATACCCACGGTCTTACCCCAGTTAATTTTTTTTTGTGCCTACTGACGACTGTCGAGTGTGAACTTTCTTACGGATTTTAAGTATTGTAGTTAGTACCTAGATAATTAAGTTTCTTAGGTTTGATAAGGTACCTTAGAGGTCAGAGCCAGGGTGGGGCAAGCGCGCCCCATGTGTATGAGCATCTCATAATTAGGTGAATATTTGATCGATAGCAAGTATTGAAGCTGTATTTTTCTTCTTCTTTGTTAATGGCCTCAGAAGTCTAATGAAGACAATTCTGCCAATGTCGAGTATTTGGGCAAAAACCCAATAAGAGATTACTAAATTTTAATTCACACGCAAACCCTCATATCAAAAAACTTCCACCGCCGAAATATTAGAAACTGTATCAATTCAGAGTATGCGGTATATAACATATATCTGTCGGCTTTACATTAATGAAATTGCCAGCCTAAATTTATATATTCTTACCCTTATTATGGAGAATACATCCTAATGTCACATTAACTTCGTTTTTCCATATTCTTTTGAATAAACTCACCGAGACGAGGCGAGAGCTTAAAGTATAAAAAGCTCTTATTAAAATGCTCAAACTCAAATGTGGCGTGTTCTGCAAGTGCTTATTGCATCATCGATCAACTTGGAGGAGGGTGAATCGTAACAGAGCCTGTCACGTGAGCATAACACCTTTCATACGTCAAAAATTAACTGTGCAATTTATTTTGACCAAAATCTGAGTTGATACTCTCAAACAGTTTTCTATCAGGGAAAAAATAGTTAACAATACAATTTCTAATTATATTTTAGACGGAGGTGGTGGGTAATAAATATCCCAATAAACCAGTTTTGTCAACGTAACTTTTAGAAGATTCTAATTGGACTAAAGTATGTATCAGAAGCAAGGTAACTTCTGAAATATTCGCGGCAAAAATGACGTCATATTAAATTGTTCACGACATTTCTCAGTAAAGTTTGAGGCGAACGTCCGTAGAAATTTCATGTTCCCGGTACATAAACTTTTTTCAAAGAGTTCATATACTCCGCGACAAACTTTTGTACATTGTTCTTTTGGAATGAATAAAGAGGCATCTTTGCACGCACACGGATGAAGGTTCCGTGGGTGTATTTGATTAATGTTAATAGCTGTTCCAACGTATTTCTAATGAACAAGCCCTACTATTCAATTGGTGAATTTATGAGTGACATTTTATAAGTTTAAATTTAATTGTATGAATTATTTGCATGCCATATACATTGTGTAAAATATGTGATACTACTAACATTATTTTAAGATCTATGTTATAATACTAACCATATTTATGGTAAATATATGAATTAGAATGAATTAATTGCAAAGAACTGATTTTTTCTTAACCACTGCGCCACGGTACCTTTGTGTACCACGAAATTCTAAGTGTCCTATGTCACGAAACTCAAGAAAAACGTATATAAAATTAATATGAAAAAAGATATTTATAAATAGTGTTAATTAGGTGTTTCTTTTCTAATGTGGACTGCGGATCTCCAAAAGCAGAATTTAACGCTATAGGGGGTTTTCCGGGTGGACATTTTTTCGCAAGTGATATTACCACTGTTATTATTATGTTCCAAGTTTTTATGTCTATTTAGTAATCGCAAGGTTTCTTCTTTTGCGTTTTCTTTTTATTTATTATAAACCAGCTTTTACCCCCGGCTTCGCTCGCATTTAAGTCATTAAATAAGTATCAGAGATCATACTAACTATAGTCAATTGGAAACTATAATAAAAAATATATATTTTTTAAATAAATAGTATCCTATGTTACTTCTAGTACTTCCAAAAATATGTGTACAAAGTTTCATGATGATCGGTCAAGTAGTTGTTGCGTGAAAACGTAACAAACAAACTCACTTTCACATTTATAATATTAGTTGGCTGATTTAGAAAAATGTGAGTGTCGCGGAACTACTTTCTTCTAATTGGAATTAAATTACAAGCATACCCAATAAGAATATAGGACAGTTCTATTGACCTGAATCACTAAGTCTATATAAAGAAAGCAGAACGACTATTTAACATAGGTTTTATTGTTAGCGCAAAGTTGCGTGTTATTGATTGTCGAATTAAATTCCGTTCATGTATTGTCTGATGTGACCTTCGCGATGTATCATTACGTTTATTGATTTAGGGAGGTCAAATGTGAGTTTTCTTTTTGTGTTCTACGGAAAATGTTTTCTAAGCCATTATTACTTGTAAAGTAATTGCGAATGAAAATTGTTTGCGTAGTCCTTGCTTTTTATATAAATATTTAATGTTCAACGTATATTCTAGTTTCTACAGTTTATATGCTTTATTATATTTATATTTACAGACACATCTATAAATATCATAAATTTATATATTTATTTATTTAATAACTAGCTTTTACCCGCGGCTTCGCTCGCATTTAAGTCATTAATTAAGTATCAGAGATCATTTCAATAGAAATGAATCAATATGATAACTATAAAATATATACAAAAATGACAGACGGAATTAAAAATAAATATAGATAAATTCCAAACAGCTGAAACTATAGTCAATTGGAAACTATAGTAAAAGATAATATATTTTTTTACTTAAAAAATATCCTATGTTACTCCTAGTACCTCCAAAAATATGTGTACAAACTTTCATGATGATCGGTTAAGTAGTTGTTGCGTGAAAACGTAACAAACGAACTCACATTCACATTTATAATGTAGTAAGGATCTTAATTCTTTCGTATTCTATATATTTGCAGAAATGATAATTTTAAATGTGTTAAAATTTAGAATAATATATTATTATGTTTGTCTAGGAAAAAAATGCAGCCTCCTCGCAAAAAAAGCTGCGACCAAAGTTTTTAGCAGACCTATTACGAAGGCTTTTTAGTAAAATATTTTGGTTAACGTCACGATATCAGGACCTGACGACATCTGAAAAGTTTCATGATGCGATGTTTTTCATAACGCTGAATGAATGATTGAAAATTATAATCTATTAGAAATGGTTAAAATATTTTTAGTACAGATTACGACATGAATATTTATATGGAACTAGCGGTCCGGTACGTGCTTCGCTACGTATAAAGTGAAATATTAAAAAAAAAATCGGAACATTAAATTCATGCATCAAACAGCATGAATGACATAAAAAGTTTCAATTACTGTCAAAACTGAAAATAGTTTCAATTTGACAGCACAATCCGCCATTTATTGAATTAATTTGTTACAAAAAATGTGATAAATGAAGAACCGCTCAACCGATTTTGTGCAAACTTCACATAAACCATCTACTAAATAGTCCGAACAAATCCTAAACATTTGGTTTGGATATGTGAGCCCGTTCTTGAGTTGTGAAATTACAACGAAAAGTGCCATTGATTTTTATATATATAGACTAGCCGTTGCCCGCGGTTTCGCTCCCGTTAAGAAGTATTATTATTAATTAGGTATAGTTTTTGCGGCTTTATTTTTGTTTAGCGTGTGTAAAAACGTCTTCATCATAGTAACTCCAATCTTTAATTTCAGTTCAATCAGTCGAAAATCTAATAAGATTTATACAAACTTTCATCCCCTATTTTATACCCTTAGGGGTGGAATTGATCAAAATCCTTTCTTAGCGGATGCCTACGTCATAACATCTACCTGCATGCCAAATTTCAGCCCGATCCGTCCAGTGGTTTGGGCTGTGCGTTGATAGATCACTAAGTCAGTCAGTCCGTCACCTTTGAGTTTTTATATATATAGAAGTATGATTAACGGTCCAGCCAGTGTAACGCAAGCGAATTTTCAGCTACCGAATGGCCAAATAAAATGGTGTGGGTAGGCATTAATTTATGAACCCCGAGAGTCCGCAGTTTGCATTTCAGTTTACAGTTGAATTTTTCACGTTGGTTATGCACTTGCTCTCTAGTGAGCATTTTTTCAAACTATTTTCCAGGCAATTGGCTTGACGTGTTAAATTCATTACAGAGACGTTATTCGATATCACATGTATTGCTTAACAAAATAGTATATTCTTAGAACGCGTAAAACTCGTAAAAACAATAGATTAGACCAGCGGTTCTCAAACTTTTTTAGTGAAGGAAAAAGCCTTAATATAATTATAAAAAACTGATTTATATGTATTTATGAATAATCATATTGCAATGTAATATTTAGATGTAACCTTATAATCTCCCTTTGGTAGGTATTTTTTGCAGTATTTTAGCTCTAGGGTTCCGCAGAACACACTTTGAGAATGGCTGGATTAGACCATACAAACATGGATCACATAACAAACAAAACAACTTTCATATTCACTGCCAAGCCAAGCATTGGTGTTACATTTTTACTGAAGTCCTGTTCAGTAACAACAGAGCGTTGTAAAGTTGTTATTGTGCATAGTTCTTCTGTGTAGATGCACTCAGTGATATAATATTACATAGGACATTACAAAGAGGTTCTCGTTACGTGAGAACTTCCCAAGACTTAAGTTCAGAGAATCGTATTAGTGCCGGTCAACACTTAGCTGGAATGAGCCGATGACCAGTGGACCATGTCTGTCCTCTTATACCAGCGGTTCTCAAACTTTTTTGGCGAAGGAAAAAGCCTTAATATAATTATAAAAAACTGATTTATATGTATTTATGAATAATCATATTGCAATGTAATATTTAGATGTAACCTTATAATCTCCCTTTGGTAGGTATTTTTTGCAGTATTTTAGCCCTAGGGTTCCGCAGAACACACTTTGAGAATGGCTGCTTTATACTATCCTATATAGAAAGAGACAAATATATTTCGCTCAATCAAATAGAGATTTCTTTTTATTATTGAAATAGCTTTACGTTCGAGCTAGCATTAGCACTATGCCGGCTGGTTCTTTCAACTTTTTTATTTTGCTATCTTCTTCTCCAAAAAATCTTATAACATTCCCTGATAAATGCAATAATATTAAAACAGATATTTTGTTGTATATATTAACATATTTTCACATTAATTTAACTTATATTTAGAATGTAAGACGAATGTGCAGCGCCAAGACAAACCAACACTGGGTTTTGGCGCCAAGGCAACATATTGTAAAAATTTATCTAAAAATAAACGTTTTATTTATTTATTTAATAAAAATAGTCAAAAATAGTTAACTGCAATATTAATATTTTATATAAGTCCAATTATACACGCACAGGGGCAAGATATTATAAAACATACTTGGATATAACCAATGTCATTTTATGTTTACTCATAGGTATAAAATAGTATGACAATGTCAGTATACAGCAGCTAAATCAAATTGATAATTATTAAATTAATAAATTTAGTTCATTTATTTTTACATTTATATTTGTACTAGCTTTTACTCGCGGCTTCGTTCGCATTTAAGTCATTAAATAAGTATCAGAGATCATTTCAATAGAAATGAATCAATATGATTCCAAACAGCTGAAACTGTAGTAAAAATATTTTTTTATAAAAAGTATCCTATGTTACTTGTAGTGCCTCCAAAAATATGTGTACAAAGTTTCATGATGATCGGTTAAGTAGTTATTGCGTGTACGTAACAAACAAACTCACATTCACATTTATAATATTAGTAGTAATACAAATTGACGAGTAAAAGCGACCTAAAATTTATAAAAAAATTAAAAAAAACTCACCAATCGATGCCTACACATCCAGTTGATTTTATAACAGAACTTTTTTTTTGAAGGTTCCCAAAAAACACCCATAACAATCAAAACAAGTTTTTTTTATATAAAAAAAGAAGTAATCTATTCAATAATGGGAATAGGATTTAACAAAATGGAGACTCCAATCTCTGCTCTGATAATAGAACGTCAAAGCTATTAGCTGACAAATTCTACGATCCAATTTACATAATTTAATTCTTCTTATAGGACATTACAATGCAATTTAGTCGGATTATAACTCACTAATGTACCAACTTTCTTTTTGTTTTTTGTTACAATCAACCTGATTATGTAATTGTATTTTTTTCTTAACGCTACATTATTTAAAAATTTCAATATTAAAAAAAAAATAACACTACATTTTGCGCTTTCAATAAAAAGGGAATTTACAAAGTGAATAATTTCTCGCTCGGCACTAGGTATAGGATCTAGGTCGGACTTTATCATTTACAATATTAAAGTAGTAAAAAATAACAAGCAATTTTATAAATTGGATGATCATATACTAATAGTCTACTTCTTCTTGTCTTATTAATGGCCTCAGATGTCTAATGAAGACAATACTACAATAATTGAACAAATAACAAAATAAAATATAATATACAATCTACAATTCTCACATATACTGTGCAAATTTGGTTGAAAGGAGTAGTGCTTCACTACTCCCACATACTAAAACCAAATACTATTATCTCGCTCGACAAACCGAAACAGCAAACCCGTTTGACGAGTGCCAAACTTGTTAATATTTTGGACTACCGTCATTACAGTTTTAACTAGTACGGAGTACATTATGTTTAGCATTAAGTTAGCCGCAGTGTTTTGTTGTTATGTTTCTTTAAATATTGTTTAATACTTTATAGTGTTTATATAATTTTTTACTTTCTTTTTGTTTTCTATATCTTTAATTGTTTATATAAAGCTATTTTAAATATTATATTATTGTAATAGGCTAAGTGTAAATAAATGAATAAATAAATAAATAAAAATAAATAAATAAATTCTGCCAATGTCGAGTATTCAGGCAGCAGCCCAATAAGAAATTATAAAAATTTTAATTCACACGTAAACCTTCAAGTCAAAAAGTTCACAATTCCTCTATACTAATAGTCATGTGGCGCTCGATTCCAAGCCGAAAATACTAATTTAAGAAGATTTGAGGTTTTGACGTTTATTCTGTCAGTGTCATCTTTCTTGTTTCTTCTTGTCTTTTTATAGCCACAATGCATTGTGATAATATTTTTTTAATCCATTTTAATCTACACTATTATTTCACATAAGTCTCTCTAAAGTCGATAGCAACAAAATTATACAAAAATCGAACACAAGAAACTTTACAATTATATATGTCGATAAGAAAATGCTCAATAAAAACATAATTTAAAAATTACAGTAATACCCCGCTTTACGCGACCCTGTTATGCACGGTTTCACTATAACGCGAAATTTATTATATACGCATTACTGTATACGGTCATTCATATTACGTTTTTGTTAATTACATCTAGCTATTATTCTAAAAATAGGTAGCTATTTTGTACAGAATGCGGACCATAAACGGAGACAATAGGCGTCACAAAGAAATGCCTACAGGCGGCTTATTTCCGCTTGCTTCCAAGCCGATCCCAAAATGCAATTTCACGGGTGATACGCTTGAAAGTCGTACTATCCTGGGACGACACTGGACTAATAACCATTGTCAGTCTGCCTACAAAGTTTTAACTATTGTCTATTTTACATACATTGGTACCAATCGGAGTTTGAGAGATTTCAAATTCAAATATCTTTATTGCATGTCACAATTTAATTTAGATGTCATACAGTTTAGTGTCAAATATGACACCCGGTCAGGGCACAGCAATATAATACAATACAATAATAATAATAATAAACAATTTCAATTAATAAACTAAATTTCATTTACTGTTTCGAATCATTGAGGTATTCGTCAATAGAATAAAAGCATTTTAAAATCAAATATGCCTTTAATTTATTTTTTAATTGTGTTAGGCTTTCATCACGTTTAAGAACTCTCGGCATAATACAGTAATGCCCCGCTTTACGCGAGGGATACGTCCCGGAAAAAATCGCGTTAACTGAAATTCCCGCGGCCATAGAGAAGTTGATGACTACATTATGTTTATACGCACTCTTTCGCGTAATTTAATTATACATTTGAATTTCGCGTTATAGTGAAACCGCGCATAACGGGATCGCGTAAAGCGGGGTATTACTGTATTATTAAAAATTTTGAACAGATACTTTTTCTCTTTCTATCAAATGTTAGTTCGCTACGACTTTAACAGACATTTTTATATGTCACATCTTACTATTACGTCCATATGTAAGTATAGTTGAACCATTATATACATAGTAAGCCTGAAAATGTTTTCAGGAAGACTATAACATCAAAATATATTACCTGAAGAATAAATCTTGTATACCTTTTCCCTCTTTTAGCTTTAACTAAGAAGCGGTGTACTACGAGCGTTTGCTTTTATTTAATTTTAAAACTAAGACATTTAAACGCTGTAATAAGCAACTTTGAATATTTTAAATTAGTCAAATTAAGCTCAGGAAGAACAGGAATATTTTTTTATTAAAAAAAACCATAAATATCCTATTTATATATTTATCCCATATAAATATTACGTCCGAGAATCAAACCCAGATACACTACATAACAGAAAAGAACCAATAAAATGAAGCAACAAATATTTAACAATGATCTTTTGATATCAGACGTGCGATCTAAAATTGTTTTTATTACAATGTGTATGTTGGTACTATATGCATTCACTGTCACTACTAATATTACAAATGTGAATGTGAGTTTGTTTGTTACGTTTCCACGTAACAAGTAATTAACCCATCATCATGAAACTTTTTACACATATTTTTGGAGCTACTAGAAGTAACATAAGATACTTTTTATTTAAAAAAAAATTTTTTTTACTATAGTTTCCAATTGACTATAGTTTCAGCTGTTTGGAATTTTTCTATATTTATTTTTATTGTCGTAAAACTATTTGAATTTTTGTGGTTAGATACCACTTTATTATTTTGGATCTTACTAATACTTGTTTAATGACTTAAATGCGAGCGAAGCCGCGGGTAAAAGCTAGTATGTATATATATGCCAACACAATAAAATAGTTGAAGAGGTTTGCGAATGTTTAGTGAGGCCGTTATCCCGCTTAGTGGCTCTGCGTACTCTAATATTAATAACTAATGAGCCTTGTGGAGGCCTAAAGGGTGCACAAGACGGATATGGGTCTATTTTACGAGCCGACCCCTCAACGGTGAGTCAACGTTTTTATTTGTGCATATTTTTCAACCCTTCCCGTCATCCCTTCCTTGGTTTATGATCTTTCTGGATTATTGAAATTTACTTGCGGGTAGTTTACGAGATTATAGGGTCACGTTTTTATTGTGGAATTTAATAATAGTTATTTCATTATAACTATAGCAGTCGTAGTCGTGTGAGATGTGAACTAACAGCCTTGGCTTGTTAAGCCGGTATAAGGGAGGCGAGTATTGTCCATAAACATGGGCTGTATGTAGTAAATAACGTTTTTTTAGTTTTACTTTTATATGTGCATACATTTACTTAATATGTTTACTGTTAATGTAAATAAGAAACAAAATATCAAAATATAAGAAACATCTGGATAACTAACTATCTTTAGGATTTTTTCTGACATGAGGATTTATGTGTTAATTAACAATTTTATAATTTCTTATTGAATACTCGACATTGGCAGAATTGACTTTAATATGAGGCCATTAATAAAAAAAAATAAGAAGAACAACTATCTTTAACGAACTAGTGTTTTAATTTTGTCTTTTTTTTCTTCCTTAAATCTATTTGGTTCTAGTGTTTTTTTCTTGACGTGACAACGTCTTATAATTCGATTGAGCCGGCTGCACGCACGAAAAAACATGACTCATGCGGCGTTACCTCGCTCTGAGGCGTTCCATGTAAGGCTTGAAGTGATCTTGATCAATTTCATTGTGATTTCCAATTACCTCCTTCTCTATATACATACAAATCTATTAAACAAATGAAATTAAAATTTTCTTTTGAAAAATGCTACCATTCCATCAGTATTTTCTTAAGACGTTGTCACGTTCAACTATCGTCAGTAAATCGACTTTACAGACAACCGATTTTTTAAAGTATTATTATCACTACTGACATGTGGACAAATATAAACTTTTATGAACAAATAAATAAATAAAGAGAGGAAAATTGTGTAACAAATTTTAATTTAAAAAACAATATAATACGAGCATGTTGAAAAAGTAAGTTAGTAACAGTCTGGAACGAGGCGACGTTAAAATAGACCATAGACGGGTTTGGATCGTAAAACTACAATTGAAGCAATTTTTATATGAACGATAAGATTTTACGCTTCAACGAGACAGTTCATCTTCAGCGAATAGGTTCCATTTTATTTATTTTTAACGCAGACTATATGAATCATATTTGAACTGATATTTTATTCGGTTTATTTGAAAATATAAAGCACTAAAACATAATATTAAACTCAGCGGTTCTCAAACTTTTTTGGCGAAGGAAAAAGTCTTAATATAATTATAAAAAACTGATTTATATGTATTTATGTAATATTTAGTTGGAATATTTAGATGTAACCTTATAATCTCCTTTTGGTAGGTATTTTTTGCAGTATTTTAGCCCTAGGGTTCCGCGGAACACACTTTGAGAATGGCTGATTAAACCGAAAGCATCTAAGCAAATTGTACGACTGGAAACTGTTAATTAAAATATATTAAATTATTTACTTTTAGAGAAACTTATGTGAAATAATATTGCTGATTAAAATGGATTAAAAATACAATTATCACAATGCATTGTGGCAATAAAAAGAACAGGGAAAAACAAGAAAGATGACACTGACAGAATAAACATCAAAACTCTAAATCTTCTTAAATAAGTATTTTCGGCTTGTAGAATCGACCGCCACAAACAGATTCTAGTTGATATTATTATTATAAAGTGAACACTTCAATTCCTATAACATTAACAGCGATAGTGTAATGAATGAGACGAACCAAGTGCTTACTATGATTAACAGATGTTTGTAATCCGGAAGGATATTAATAGATTGAGATAGTCGTGCTTGTAACACAAAAAGGGCGAACAACGAGCTACTTCTGATAAATAATTACAGCGAAAATAACGATTTCCCAAAACATTGGAGATACACTCAGCTGTAGTAAGAGGATCAGGTCGAAACAATAAAACGGTTGGCTGCTCAGAAACTTGCTTACGACAAGGAGAGGGGAGAAAGGTTTCAGACTGGAAACAATTATTAATTAATTACTAGAAGCAGCCGAGCAAACGCTTCGCAACTCTTTATTATGAACGAATTTTAATTGTATTATTATACAATAAACGCAATAATATAAAAATATTATTACAATACAACAACAAAAAAATCTAACAAAATTAAAATCTCTAGATATTTTTTATTGATAACCCAGCATATGACCACACTCCGCCTGATGTTAAGCTGGAGTGCGATCCATGAGCATAGATAACTGTTACCACACTATGCCGGCTTGAGGAGACGAATGTGCTCTGTCCAAATTGACACTCCTCTCGTTTTACCGGTTATATTTTTCATTACCTCGACATTTGTCTTATACTGGTCCCATATGAAATTTATTATATTAAGCATGGTTAAAAACAAATTTATTTCGATTATTTTGTCATCACATTGTCGAGTGTAAATGAATTGCAAACAATCGTTCATAGTAGACAACCAAAATGATGGATAAAGCGAAGTTCTAACAAATAGAATTGATATCGGCGAGGATGATTTGAAACTGTCAGATAAAATATGAATTTTGTAACAATTTGTGTGGAACAAGGCACAGGCACTTACATCAACTTGAGTAAGCGAGTAATTGCTCAGGAGCGCGCGCTTTCATGTTATAATGTAATAGTACAGCTATTTCGTGTGATAACACACTTAACAATATTCATTTGTTTTCTTCAAGGAATATTCCATGTGCCTATGTATTTAGTCAAGCTTTCTATAGCTCCCAAATTGTTCGTATGCACAAGAGTGCAAAGAAAATGACCAAATTCCTCACATACCTTTTCATACATCTTTGGAGAAACCGATGTGAGATAATATTACTGATTAAAATGGATTAAAAATATAATTATCACAATTGCACAATTGCACAATGCATTGTGGCAACAGAAAGACCAGAAGAAAACAAGAAAGATGACACTGACAAAATAAACATCAAAACCCCAAATCTTCTTAAATGAGTATTTTCGGCCTGTGGAATCGACCGCCACACTCTCTTAACAATATTCATGCGCTGAATTTGTTTTCTTCTGTTTCTCAATGGAATAATCCATGTATGTATTTAGTTAAGCTTTCTATAGCTCTCAAATTGTTCGTATGTACTGAAATATGCACAAGAATGCAAAGGAAATGACCAAATTTCCAACATCCCTCTTCATAGTATCATTACGAAAAGAATTTTAGATTATTTGCAATTTTACAGGTTTTTCACTACCACTGTAGGAGAACAAGTGGACTGTATTTGGATTATAGAAAGTAGGTAAATTGATCGCAAAATACACTTAAGCCGCGGAGATAGAAACTGGCTTGTCCCATGGTGTCCTCGTTCTAATGGCGAGTATTTAAAAATTGCCTTTATTTTGGTCAGCGGAGAGCGGGAGAGGAAATTAAAAGATGCATTTGGTGCGAACAACCACCATCTATACTAATATAATAAAGAGGAAACGTTTGATTGTTTGTTTGTATGTGTTGAATCGGCTCCGAAACTACTGGACCGATTTGAAAAATTCTTTTACCATTAGAATCGTACATTATTCCTGATAAACATAGGCTATAGAATATTTGCGCTTGCGATCCGTATGAAAACTTCAATAATGCAACCCAAAGTGTGAATGAAAATCATTATATTGCGTAGGCTGCGGAGATTATTGACAATAGAGCAAAGTGATGTACAACAGTTTTATAGAGGACATCAATATCTACAAAAAAGTCTGCGATACCATATGTCTAACTATTACAGTTATGTCACAATAACTACTTTTTCATGTTAAAATATGCAATAGTATATTTATACTATAAAAATGTCGAAAACAGCTTGACGTAGAAAGATGAAATTTGGCAGTGAGGTAGTTTTATAGTTAGTAGATAGCTAAGAACGGATTTTGCGCCAGATGTGTGATAGGCATTTTATGTTGACTGAAATATGAAACATCATTAAACTTCATAGTACTTTATATCTTCATTGCTACGCGAACGAAGTCGCTGGCAACAGCTAGTATTTAATAAAATACATCTTTTACATTCATATATCAGGCGCTGTTATTATATTTTGAAATACCGATTACATGTTTCAGTGCACTTAATCCCTTATCATTCGTTTTGCCGACGACCTGCTTTACATAATTTGAAAACTTTGTCGCGACAAAACAATGTAATCTATAAGTGAGCCCTAAAATCAAATATACTAAACACTCGCTATTCGATTGGATACCTTATTGTTGTCGGCATTAGGGTGAAATTTACTGCGATGAATGTTTTAAAATATTGTCATTTGTGTAAACATGAATGTTGCTTAAATTATTACGTAATATTATATTTAATTTAATAAAAGACTGTGTTATTTTGTTCACGGCGCTTTGACTACTCCAAGAATCTCACAATCTGAGATAACAAACTTCCTTTTTCAGACGACAAATACGTAGCATTATTCCCTACTAATATTATAAATGTGAATGTGAGTTTGTTACGTTTTCACGCAACAACTACTTAACCGATCATCATGAATCTTTGTACACATATTTTTGGAGGTACTACAAGTAACATTGGATACTTTTGAAAATTATAATATATATAGTATATTTTAACATTTGTTGTTGTAATTCAATAAAGCATATTTTAAATTTTTGAAACATCACTGTATGTAGTAATTTTTAAAAATTGACAATCCCAACCAATCAAGAAAATATAGTTATCATATTGATTCATTTCTATTGAAATGATCTCTGTTACTTATTTAATGACTTAAATGCGAGCGAAACCACGGGTAAAAGCTAGTTTTTAAATAAATTCTTAAAATTAACTGAACACTATAGAATAAATTCCATCAGCAATAAAAGCAAATAGTGTAGTATATTTTTTATATAATAAAAATTGTTGTAAAAAAAAAGTAAATTGCATTTAAAATATTCAAAGCGAAGATGAGAGGGAGTTTTCTCTGCCACAAGACAAGAGAAGTTAATCTCCTTCCCATAACTTAAACTCCAAACTTACTTACAGCATTGTCATAAAGTTTGCGAAAAAGTTCTCCTAAGCTTAAGTTCACAACATCATAGCGTAAGGGACTCAAAGGTCTCAACGAAGGTCACGACTCAATTTCGTACTTATAATTTGACCTTCCATTTATTATTAACTAGCTTTTGCCCGCGGCTTCGCTCGCATTTAAGTCATTAAATAAGTATCAGAGATCATTTCAATAGAAATGAATCAATATGATTCCAAACAGCTGAAACTATAGTCAATTGGAAACTATAGTAAAAAAAAATAATATATTTTTAAATAAAAAGTATCCTATGTTACTTCTAGTACCTCCAAAAATATGTGTACAAAGTTTCAAGTAGTTGTTGCATGAAAACGTAACAAACAAACTCACATTCACATTGATAATATTAGTAGGGATCTCTACTTAACGAAATATCCACCATAGATTTATTTATCATAAAAAAAAACATTTACAATAAGCTCGAATTTATAACGGTTCACGACCATTGACATAACTATGACTCTAAGGAAATTAAAAATACTCTTCCAGAACTAATGATCCAAGAGAACATTCTTATAAGATCGAATGTCTTGCATTGCAATTAGTTCTCCTTAAGAAGAGAGAGGGAGGGGGGGGGGGGGGGGGGGGTGTTTTCAACGAAGTGTGACGTAACGTAACGTTCCCAAATATTAATGTTAATTTTCATACCTACGTTTGATGTACCTATGTTTATTTTATTGAAATTCAACGTCTCATAATCAGCTGCGACAGGGACGGGGGAGGGGGTAAAAAATCTGAAAATACGTAATTTATGGATAGCTCCTTGTGGCTAATAATCCGCAAATGTGTTAATTTAAAAAAATCTAATGTGATATGCAAACACATATTTGTAAAACATAAAATATAACTTGAGCCCACGCATTTATTTACCCCTCTGGGAGTATAAGCGTGCGCGATTATATATGTTGTCAAAGTATGGTAGTCATAAAAGGTTACACCCTCGAAGTGGGAGACTGGGACCGTTTAGGTTGGCGAAACTTTTTTCACTTCCTTTATCTTTGTAATTTTTATATCAACGCTCTTTCGTCAATTATTTCTGTACCAACTTTTAGGCTTCTTGATTTATGATCGAATAATTTTCGAATATTCTTAATATAGAATATAGGTATAGAAATTATAATTCTGAGGAATAATAACATATTAAATATCTGATGTGGGATTGGTCAAGTTTGGTCGTGATAGTCATTTTTTTAAACAATTGTTTTAATCCCAACCACTATAATAAAGCATTCATATATATCAGCGGTTCTCAAACTGTTTTGGCGAAGGAAAAAGCCTTAATATAATTATAAAAACTGATTTATATGTATTTATGAATAATCATATTGCAATGTAATATTTAGTTGGAATATTTAGATGTAACCTTATAATCTCCCTTTGGTAGGTATTTTTTGCAGTATTTTAGCCCTAGGGTTCCGCGGAACACACTTTGAAAATAAAATAATGTATGTTATAGGATGGTATTCGTAATCATTGCAGACACACACACACACACACACACGCATTTGTTATTTTTTTTATAAATACATTTTGGTATTAATGTACAAAAGAGCATTATCTACAGAAATAGAGTCCTTGAATTAGTTCTGTAGGTAGAGCAATATTGTATATAGAGCTTTATTATTATTATTATTAGCTTTAGCTTTATTATTTTAGAATTATTATTATTATTATTACTACTATAAACTTAAAAACAATTATCAATCCTTTCCTAATTGCTGGAGCCGGAACATCACCCCAAGCTAATAAATCCCGACAACGAATTAGAACAATACAATTGGGACAAAATTTATGATAACGACGATCAGACCCGAGTTTACCTAAAACGAGAAAACCTCCGTGGACCCTTTCTGCAAGAATACTAAACAAGGGATCATTGTGAATAAAAAACCACGTAAGTGAATACCAAGATTTTAGATAGACTAAGAAAAGCGATAAATAAATACATTCTTTATTGCAAAAAATATATATTTTTCACACAGGCGAGCTTAATGCCGGTGTGAGCGGTGATATTTGGTGCAATGTGAAGAAAATAATAACTAAACATACACAATACATACATTACATAAAATAATAACTAATTCTATAATATAGTTAGTTATAAATGAATTAAATAAATAGTAGAATTTAGTGATATTTTATTTTGCGATAAAATGTTTGGTCAGAAGATTTTTAAAAATGTCCATCCTAGTCCAAAATCAGAAAGAATTCAGTCTCATGATGGATTACTAAAAAATAAAATGAATACATTTGCAAAAGCTCTATCAATTGAATGAAAAATAAACTGCTGTAGATTCGTGGTTTTGAATGCGCACAAGAAGCCGTTCCATTCAAGTGGGTGTTCTGAAGTGCTAGCGATTGATTTTTTACTCTCTCACAGAAGGTTTTGATATTGTATTTATTTTAACAGTGGAACGGATAAATGGTCTCCGAAAATACCTATTTGTATTTCATTACTTCCACCAATTTTTGTTCTGTTTTCGGTAAATAATAGAAGTTCAAGAGGTCGCTGTTTTTTTTTTGTTATTATTAATTTACTAAAACAAAAAAACCTTACGAATACTATTGTATATAATCCCTACTATAATATAAATGTGAATGTGAGTTTGTTGGTTACGTTTTCACACAACAACTACTTAACCGATCATCATGAAACTTTGTACACATATTTTTGGAGGTATTAAAAGTAACATTGGACACTTTTTATTAAAAAAATTAATTTATTTTTTACTATAAATTCAGATGTTTGGAATTTTTCTATATTTATTTTTCGTGTGTCATTTTTATATATGCAGTATAAAACTATTTGAATTTTTGAGGTTAGATGCCACTTTATTATTTTATGCGAGCGAAGCCGCAGGTAATGCTAGTTAATACATAAATTCACACTTTACTAGTACATGACTCGTCTAATCAAGGTGACAACTACCTGCACTCTGTCAATAATCCTATTAATTATTATATAGTCTTATATGGACTTAGTTATCGCATAACTACATTAAACATTGACTGATAAAATCGAAAGCGCTACATCCGCATACATCACCACTATGCCGGCTAATCCAATTGACTTTATAAGATTAAGATCACTAATCATGCAGATAAACCTTCGTGAAGTGTAAACCAAAAAAATCATGCCACGTCATCATGATCCACAACAACATTGGTTTATTCTATTCAAAGTTTTATTCGGTTTATTCAAACAGAATATAATAAATATTTGTCTTATACAGGTAGTCCTCGTTTTACGTTACTATTATCTGGTAAATGACGCAAAACCGAGGACTACCTGTAGTAAGTTAATTATATGTACTTGTCCCTTGTTAAATAGGCACTAAAGCCACCAGCGAACCTTTGTCGATGTGGGCGCTGATATTTGGTGCAATGAAAAGAAAATAATAACTAAATCTACACAATACATAAAATGACATAAAATAATAAATCTAGACGCTTGACCGTCTCAGCGAAATAATAGAACACAGGTTTGTTTTAAAATCCTTAAGCAGTGGCCTTACCACGAATTTTAGTCTGGCTTTCGAACAGAGTTCTCTTCAAGCGATTTGTATGGAAATTTGAGCAGCGCCACCGCATGCGGATTTGGAACTACAATATTTTAGATACTTTTTGTTAATTTTCGAACGTCTCGATCTTTCGTTCATTTGATAGATTGCTGGTGCTCGTTAGTCGTTAGTAAAAATTAAAGATCTCGATTGCTAACGGATCCGTTTTACTTGTGACAGCTCGATTTGAAAGCCAGACTAAATTCGTGATAAGCCCACAGTTTTCAAGATATAAAAAATGCATAAATATAAATAAACCATTATTGAAATGTCAAAAGTTAAGACGTTGTGAAAAGACAACAGCGAAAGTAATCTTGGGAGACCACAACTTTTCAACAAACACTGTCTTCTTTTGTAGAACGTGCCGCCGCCGTCTCGAATGTTTGACTCGCAATTAATATTACAGTATACATCGTGAACATAAATCATCAATGTTTATTTCAGCCAAGAATCTAAATTGAACCAAACAAAATGACTGCAAAGGCGACTTTTGGAAATTGGATCAATTTTAGGCGGATTGTTTGTTTAATAATCGATAGGGATCAGCTTTTCAAATTAAATAATAATTAAACTATTATATATACCAGGGGTGACCAACCTGCTCTTTGAAGGATTATTTGTAGCTCTCAATAAATGTACTCGAGTTCCAAAATTTCATTTTTGTGCAATTTAATTTTTAAAAAACATTATCGTTTATGAAAATTTCAAATTTTGAAAATTGGCTTAGACTATCAAGGAGTTTGGCCACCTTCAACCATCATAAACAATCTCTCCTGGGAATGGTTTAGCCTAGTATGGGATCTACCAGGTATTATTCTAGTATTCCTATAGAATGGCCTGTGTCCTAGAAAACGGTCCCAACACGGCGTAACATAAGAATAATTGTATCGTGCGAAAATGCTATAAATTGTCGCAATATGGCCGAGAACAAAGTTCAGGTATAACAAAACTTTTCTAATTTATTCATAACTGCATGTCTTACCGTTAACTATTTTCGGGATAACCGTTCGGTCGGTGTAGTTGTGACTTTTCAACTAATTAAAATATTATAGCACTTAATATAACTAAAAATATATTACATTTAGATTACACATTTATTTAAACGACTTACCGACGTGTTTGTTTTGATTAGATTTGACATTTCGAATGCTTTACAGCTATTCTGATCGCATTGAAACCGACGGCTGCAAAGTTAACGAAACAACTGCACTAGTAAGCCGCATAAAACTTTTAAATAAATTAAATCTAGTACACACTTTGGACATAAACCACTATAAACAAATAGTTATAAATATCAAATCAGGTTTTTAATGTATAGGGTGGGGCGCAAGAACCTCCCATATGTCAAAAAATCTTCGTCTACTAGTGTTCCAAGCCGGAAAACAATTTTGTCTTGGGTGTGCAAATTTAGAGCAATTATTATTTTTTGATATCTCAAATAGCTTTCGTTTACTAGCATGTCAAAATGTGGGAGATTCCCGCGCCCCACCCTATATTAAAGTAAAGGTTTTGTGTTATAAATATACTAGACAGAATTTGTTATATGCAAAAAAGTGGATTTAGACAGTAAAAAATAAACCAAGCAATCATTATTTCTACCCGCTATCTAAAAATTGATCGCCGTAATGATATCAAACTTCCGATATTTGATGGTAGCATCTGAAAGAAAAGTAGAACATTGTTTTCGTAAACGCGTTTTTATGCTTCAAAGACCTCCGCAAATTTCGTTGATAGTATGATAAGCATGAACAAAGAATTTGATTAGAAGTACGTATCAAAATTAAAATGAAATAACCAGCATTACAGCGCTAATAAGCAGCTTGATTAGTATCGATTCTAATAATCAGACTACGGAAGCGGTCATTTGACTAAAATAATTTTATTTAAAATGATTTTGCTTATAATTCCTGCTACATTAGGTTGATGAAGGAAAATATCCTCCACCAACATTCAATAACTTGTCTCGACGCGTTTTGCTACTTCACGTGGCATCGGCTTTGCTTCGAATTATAAGCAAAATAATTTCCTTTGATATGGATAGCATTGATTTTTTTATGATCATGAACTTGATAAGTGCCGTGTTAACAGTTAAACAATATCTAAATGGTCTTTTAGAGAAACTTATGTGAAATAATATTGCTGATTAAAATGGATTTAAAAATATAATTATCACAATGCATTGTGATGTGACAGACTAAACGTCAAAACCTCAAATCTTCTTAAATAAGTATTTTCGGCTTGTAGAATCGACCGCCACAGTCTAGTACAGTGGTTCCCAAAGTCGTCTGACTTACGACCCATCTAATACAAGTTTCCAAACTCGGGACCCACCGCTAGAAAATATAATAAATAAAGAACTTTTCAAATGAAACAAAGTTTAAATACAATTTTTTAATACCTACTTAATGTCTTAGTAACTACATCAGGAAAGTTATTTCAATGGGATACAGTATTGATATCAACTTCAAGCGCGGTCTAGTAGAATCAATAAATAAACTAAACTAAAGTAAAAAGTTATTACAACAAAAATGATGTGAAAATTAGGCGAAAATAATTGCGAAAGTTCTCCGTCGATCGATCTATATACATAAGGCTCTGCCAAACCAATTCCCATTCTAATTAATCACCAAAAGTTTATTTCGTCACAAATTTCTTTCATATTTCTCTACACAAATTAATATAATATATTTTTCGTCATAACAAAAAATTAACTATACGTAAGAATAGATTTTTATAAAATTTATTTAGGTATAAATTATCCTTCATAAATTAATTGTTTCAGACGTTACTTTACGGAAATCCATATTAAAGGAAAATATTTTGCTTATAATTCGAACGTCGAAGCGAAGCCGAAGCGACCACACGTATCCTGATGATGCCACGTGAAGTGGCGAAACGCGTCGAGACAAGTTATTGAATGTTGGTGGAGGTTATTTTCCTTCATCGACCTAATGTTAGCGGGAATTATAAGCAAAATAATTTTAAATAATTTCTTTTATCCTTAATAATCTATATGTTAAGAAAACTTTGCTAGAAGGACCGGCGCTGGTATTGATATATCTATGTAAAAACTAAACCTAATCAAAAGCTGACATCGTGGAAATAATTTCTGCCTGGTGGACCTAACATTAGACATGATATGGACCACAATAACAGAAATAAATATATAGATTAATTAAAATGTTAGTATAATATAATAAATGAGTAAAAAAGAGACTAATGTAACGTTGAAGGTAATTGTGTTACCGCCATATATGGTTAAGTTGTTCCGTCGCGGATAATCGAAATCGTGACCAATGTCACTAAACATGACCTTTTGGCGTCAGAAACGCCACGTCATTCCACTATGCTCGTGTTTGTGGGTTACAAAGAGGTCATCGTTTAGGTTCAAATATTTATGTCGCAAATAACTCTATAGTATTGTCTTTAGTTAATCGTCAACAAGGCTTAACTCCTAATATTAAAATTATAAATTACCAAGCCAAAATACAGGAAACATCTTGATATTAACTATCTTCAACTCTTCAACTAACCAGTATTTTAATTTTGTTTTTTATATTTGTAATTCTTTTTTTTCCTCTCCCCTCTTCCTTACATCTATTTGGTTCTTGTTTTTTATTTTTATGTATTTTTGTAATTTTATTAGAAGTGCAGTATCTATCCCTTTATCACCTTGAGCATATCGTCCTATTCTATAATTAAAATTTCGTTTAGTTTATATAATAGTAGTCCTTTTTATAATATGTATGCATAATGTAATTTTATAGGTAGGCTTTATAAATAAATAAATAAATAATTTCTTCTCGTCATATGCCTGTCTGAAGCCTGAAGGGTCTATGCCAAACCAAGATTTTCATTTTAAACGTAATTTTCACTTCTGTCAGTAAGTTGGTATACCTGTTTTCTTAAAATTAAAGTAACCATAAAATATTTTAAACTAAAGGAAATTATTTAAAAATATTTTGCTTATAATTCCCGCTACAACATTCAATAACTAGTCTCGATGCGTTTCACCACTTCGTGGTATCATCAGGATACGTGTGGTCGCTTCGACGGCATTAATAATTAATTAATAAAATAATCTAAAATAGTGTTTTAGAAATACAAATAAGTATAAAATTATACAAATAAGTTTTAAATAATTTTCCTTTAATATGGTACAAAACTCAGTAAATGAGTAAAGTTAACGCCTGTTTACTTAAAACAACCAATTATATTTTAAACTAGTTTAAAGATATCCATCGAAATATTATCAGTTGTTTTTTTTTCTTCAACATAGTTCTCAATAATATAATCTAAGGTAAATAACAACCGTTGTACACAAAGAAAACATAAAATGTAGAATTTTAACCATTATGCTCACCCACGTCGAAGTGCATTCCGTGTTAAGGCGACCTTTCAAATTTATCACCACGCGCCAGTTCACGTATTAAGGTCAGACGCTGTAATATTATTTATTGGGAAAGAATTATTATTATTATTAATAGGACATATGCATGTATTTTATATACATACTAGCTTTTACCAGCAGCTTCGCTCGCATTTAAGTCGTTAAATAAGTATCAGAAATAATTTCAATAGAAATGAATCAATATGATTCCAAACAGCTGAAACTATAGTCAGTTGGAAGCTATAATGAAACAGTTCCTCCAAAAATATGTGTACCAAGTTTCATGATGACCGGTTAAGTAGTTGTTGCGTGAAAACGTAACAAACAAACTCACATTCACATTTATGTTAGTAAGGGATATATTATTTATTATTGTAACCACTGTGCAATCTGATTTATGAATTGTTATTTACTATTTTTTCTGAATTAAAATTCAATTTGATTGACGAGTTACTTGTGGTCTGCTTCTCGCCGTACGCCTTTCCGAAGTCACGGTAGAGTCCGAAAAGTAGAATAAAACCGAAATCAAACGAAATCATCTATACTAATACAATAAAGAGAAAACATTTGATTGTTTGTTTGTTTGTGAAACTACTGGAACGATTTGAATTCTTTTACCATTAGAATCCTACATTATCCCTGATGAACATAAGCTATAGAATATTTTTATAAACGTTAGGGATCCGTATGAAAACTTCAACAATGTAACCCAAAGTTTGAAAAAAATACAAAAAATAATAATTACATTACGTACGCTGCGGAAATTATTGACAATAGAGCAAAATGATGTACTACAGTTTTATAGAAGACATCAATATCTACAAAAAAGTCAGCGACACCATATGTCTAACTATTACAGTTACGTCACAATAACTGCTTTTTCATGTTAAAATTTAAACTTTAGCTGGCAACAGCTAGTCTAATATAAAACACGAATAAATAATACAAGTCAACGGTGGCCTTAAGAAGCCCAGTAGTCACGTAGATCGCAGATAAGCATCATTTGATGTCCGATAGGCCACCCCATTGACGGGTGCCGGTACACACTAAAACATCTTAAAGTTATCTCAACGCCCGTTTCACTCGTTTATAAACAATTTATTTGCTTCATTATATAGACCTTTTGAGACATTTTTATTTATAGAACTTTCTAAATTATTTTTGTATTATAACGAAACTCAATTAGGGATCAACACTAGCCTGCAGTCGAACCTCGCATAACGAGCATAATTCGTTCCAGAGTTTTACTCGTTAAGCGAAACAATCTTAACTAGCTAGCGCAGAGTTCTGTGGCGGTCGATTCTACAAGCCGAAAATACGTATTTAAGAAGATTTGAGGTTTTGACGTTTAGTCTGTCAGTGTCATCTTTCTTGTTTCTTCTTGTCTTTCTGTTGCCACAATGCATTGTGATAATTATATTTTTTAATCAGCAATATTATTTTACACAAGTTTCACTAAAGTTCGAAACACAGACTAATGTAACAATAGCACGGAAAGTTCACTTGTTATGCGAGCTATTATAATACAATTTATTTTGCTCGTTATGCGAGGTTCCACTATATATATTTTATTTTCCAATAAGAACTTACGAATGATGTAAAAAAATAGAATAGAAGTCTTTACTTTAGGATATTTTCTTTATTGATCGTGTGGAAGAAATTACTCCGTATAGCGTACAAATATATAAACACTTCGGCGTTCTAATATTAGTAGTTATGGTGTAAAAACCAGAAATTCCCAAAGTATGGAACGCGAGCGATTATAGAGTGAGTATCAATATGTAATATGTTTAAATAGAACAGTCCTTCATTCATATTGGTAACGTTAATTTATTCCAATTAGAACTAATAAGACAACATTAAGTAGTTCCGCAACTCGCTACTAGGGAATCTCTGAGTGTTAACAACATTTATACCTCCATATTTCTAAGGGATCCAAAAGGTGGCTCCCAAGATTAGACATTTTTGTTAGACAAGTTCGGAGTCAACTTTGGGAACCACTGGTGTAGATTATATTTAATTTCGAAACAAATTATCATAAGTGTATTATTACGCCTACGTATCTATTCTTTGACGGAAATACACTAATTTATTTTTGTAATCTTTAAAAGGTACACTTCGGATGTCAGCGACGCTTAATAATAAATTGCGTTACAGTTTAATATTATAAATATTTTGTAAAAAGAAGCTATGCTCAAAACTAAAAAAAACACGCTATAGAATAACAATTCAATAAGTAAGGATTATTTATACAGCAGAAATAAATATATTTAGGTCACGATTGAAACGATTTCTAATAAATGCGTGTAACAGAACGTAATGATAGCTAGGTGACAGTGGATTATTATCATTGGTCAGACATCACGTCAACAAATTTTCAAGCGTGTGATTGGTCTATTTTGTTTCGTACGACAGTGACATTTGAATTTAAGTGACGTTTTGATCTGTACTATGGGTGTTTACGTCATTAATGAAATTTTTATTTTATACAAAGTATATACATTGGCGGTTACCACCGTGTCGCCAATTCCCGCATCCCGCACGCGGTACTAAACGACCAATGTCACATAAACAAGTACACACAGTATGAATAAGCCTTAACCATTATAAATTCTTTGCAAAGTTCTTGACACACTTTCCATTTGTCATATTATAATGTCAATAAGTGTCAATCTGTATTTGATTGACATTTTATGACATTTGAGTACCTCCCCCTGTCAAAAGTTTCACTTTTAGATGTTTTTCTATTACATAATAAATAATAGTAACCTATAGATAAATAGTTTGAGTTTTGCCAAAATACATAAGAACAAGAAGCAAAAGGGATTCTAGGATTTTAAAGTACCGGTACTAACCAAACGTTTGTATTTATTGAAAAGGAATGCATAACGTATGTATAAAAAATTAATTTTTAATAAGATATCCTATATTATTATTTATTACGGTAGGTAAGCCTTTTCAAGATACGACAATGAACCCACCGTGGCGTCGAATAATCATCCCCACATTTTTTTTAAACAAAAGGCTCTATGCATTAATAATTCTAATGTAAAGGTTTTTATAGCTTAAAATAATAACAAAAAATGTAATCGATAAATCAAAATTTATCGAGCCGTTGACAGCATTACAATGTTAAATATGATAAAGGATTCTTTGTATGTGATTAGCTTGTTTAGTGATGTACAATAAAATTATCGATATATATTTTTTTTGGAAACTAGTGGAATTACTTTCGTTTGAATATTTTTTTATTGTTCAAAACGAATCAAATAAATTTTAAAAAAATATATCGATAAAAATATCGATAAATCTCTCATCACTATAACGTACAAAATATAAACAGAGCTAAATGCGATAGTATAGAATAAACACACACATCCCTTGTATGTGCACCTGTCATAGCTTTATTTTTATAGCACCGAGTCACGAAAATACCGATTAGGGAGAAGATTGCATCGATATTAATGTGATGGCCTCCCTATTTGCTTTGGAATGTTTTATTACAACAAAGGTTTTATTTAAACCAACATAAACAATCACTCTCATTATGCCGGCTTGAGGAGACGAACATCCACGTTCATATGACAGATTAAATTGAAATTACAGAATAACATTATTGAAATGATTTATCTAACTCAGCGGTTCTCAAACTTTTTTGGCGAAGGAAAAAGCCTTAATAATAAGTAACTGATTTATATGTATTTATGAATAATCATATTGCAATGTAATATTACGTAATATTTAGATGTAACTTTATAATCTCCCTTTGGTAGGTATTTTTTGCAGTTTTTTTGGGCCTAGGGTTCCGCGGAACTCCACTTTAAGAATGGCTGATCTAACTTACTATTGAGTTTATTTTGATTCTGACTATGCGCAAGAGTCGGATGAGTGTATGCGAAATATGTGAGTAATAATTTGAAGTAATATTACTACAAGTTTTATTGCTATTTGGTATCACATTTATTGTAAAAAAAGTTAAAAAATTAGAAGGAAAATCATTCTGTCTAGACACAATCTATAACCTAGTCTAGACATTGGAACATGCGGCTCATTTGTAAGAAAAATCCGTATATCAAATAACGAAGATTATGTTAATATAAAAATAAATCACCAAAGCTTAAAATCTAAATGAAAAAGTGACTCAAAACGAAGTGTGAATGTTTAAAAAAATGCCTCACGTAATATTTTCAGGCCGAGAATTAATTAAGAGGACAACAAAGAAACGAGTTTAATTTTTGTAACGCACGTTTCTGCATTCACTCTAAAACTCATCCTTTCTTCAATGAGCAATGAACACGTAGTCACTTCCACTATGCGGCTTATAAAAGAGACCATTCAAGTTGGTAACTAATCGTTATAAATCTAATTACAGATTCGTCTGCTATTCGACATACTAAACCACTTAAAAAGGACAATGCATCTGCTAAAATTCCCACATAAGTAACGTCTTTCGAATTAAGAATTAATTAAACACCTCTATTTTTTTGTTAAAAAGTATAAAATAACCTTTAGATCAGTGTTTCCCAACCTTTTTTGTGCCATGCCCCACCTTAGTCTTTCTAAAATTCTTATGTAACCAAACACCCAATTGATATTTTAGTCTCGTCAAGCGAAATTATACCAAATGTATTTAAGAATTTGCGTTTTACCAAAATTGCATTTAAATGGCCCGAAGCGAAAGGGTTAAACTCGTATCGAGTCCATTTTTGAATTGCCCCCCTTAACAATCAAATTGTCCCCCTGTGGGGCGTGGGCCCCACTTTGGGAAACACTGTTTTAGATCGTTAATAATAAAAAGATGTAAGATTAATTTGACAGGTGTACACATGTCTCCTTGAGACAGTATAAAGCAAGGGACTGGTCTTTGATAGTTCATAGTTTAACATCATGCGGTGCGTGGTCATAAAAAGAATAATAATAATAAATTCTTTATTGAACAAAATCACAAAAGGCGAACTTAATGTTTTTAGGCATTTTCTGCCAGTTAACCTTTGGGAGATGTGAAAAATAAAATAATAATAATAATAACTACAAAATTAATACACAAATAATTTGAATTATTAATAAGTAATTACACTAATAAGTATAATATAAATAATTAAATAAGATATGGAGGTTGAATTACTAAAAGTGGATGAATTGTGAGGTCGAACGGGTGTTAGACCTAGTGGAAAAGCTTCAAATTCTGCGCACGATATTCATTGCGGCAATGTTAAATAGCGAGTAAACATTACGAATGAAGAGAAAATATTTTAGAATTTTTCACTTTAACGTAGTTGAAACGTAAGATAGAGAGCTTTTGTTCTTTTGACGGGTTTTTGTTTTTTTGTGTTATATTATATCTGGTTTTTTTTTTAAATATAAAAGTCAGTTCTCCATTGTTTCTCTGTTGTCTTAATTTTTTACACGATAATCTTCTTTAGCGTTAAATCTTTGTCGCTAATCTTGCTTAAACCCTCTGTAAATCAAAGGCGGTATTCTTGACACGAAACACGATTTATTTCAAAACAAATAAATTTGCTACATTTTATTATTATTTAATTTTATTTATTCATTTTAGTAATCGAGCTCCAATAGAGCGCTTTTACTCGTCAAAACAAATACAAATATAAATGAAATGAATTTAATTTAGCTGCTGTGTACTGGCATTGTCCACTTACATACTAATGTCATAATAATATATAACAAATCTGCTATGATGTAGAAGACCAGCTGCTATATAGAGGCATTGTCATTTTAAGTATTAAGTATAATGCCTTATTTACTAATTTATCTATATCAGCGGTTCTCAAACTTTTTTGGCGAAGGAAAAAGCCTTAATATAATTATAAAAAACTGATTTATATGTATTTATGAATAATCTTATTGCAATGTAATATTACGTAATAATCTCCCTTTGGTCGGTATTTTTTGAATTATTTTAGCCCTAGATTTCCGCGGAACACACTTTGAGAATGGCTGATCTATATCAACACATAGACAAAAATAAAATCAAAGTGATTAATATTGCAATGACATAAGCGAACGTCAAAACAATTGATTGAACTATGTAAACAGATAGATAATTGATCATAATTGTAATCGCATTGAATTCGTGTTGTATATCGAGAATACAGGATCCAGAACAGAACACAAAACCCTGTAGTGGAAATCTTTGTAATAATAAATGAAGAAAGATTAAAATATATTAAAAATAAGTTTTATGTTTATTTTATACAGTTAATAATTTGTAAGCAAATAAAGACAAGCCGAATAATATTAACGAAATCTATCTTAGGTGATTCAGGAATTATTAGTTTTGACTGTATTAGTTCTGTGGCTTGCTCACTATTACTTTAATCTTACATTTCGAAATGTTTGCAGCCATAGAAAATCCTTCGAAATTTCGAACAAAAATTAACTTGGAAATTACGATACATTCATAAGATACAATAGAGGCATGCATACAACGTACCTGGTTTATCTAAATCGCTGATGAATTGTTCAGTTTCAGTGTAAGCGGAAGTCCGTCCTGAAGCGACCAACACCAGCACAAGGCAAGGCCACATGGGTCTGGCTTTATATTCATAACACGTCATCACGAAACGAATTCACTTAACACACACTAACTTGAGGCACATTTTGTTTTCAAATAACACCCATCTGAAACAAATGAAAAGATAGTTAGTTATTTTTTTTTCAGATCACATGAAATGGGAATATAAGAATAATAATAAATACTTTATTGCTTTAAAACATAATAATAACAATACAACAACAATAGGAATCAGATTTAGAGCAATTGGCGATCTTATCACTAAAAGTAATTTCTTCCAGATAACCAATTGTCATAGAAGAAGCGGTAATAGTATTGGGCAATGCAATTTAGATAAATAAAATACATAAATATACGTAAACTAAATATATAATGAACATACACATATATCATTTCAACATATACAAATATTATTCAGAAGGAGATAGGTATAGTGAGTATATACTAAGATACTAAGTGGGAAACTTAATAACTAAAGGAAATTAATCCAGTTGTATATTTTGTTTTGTTGGGTATTATTTGTTTTGTTAGTATTATATTTTTTTATTTTACCTTCATCAAAACATGATAAAAATAAATGAAGGCGAAAAAACACATCTGATTACGAAACAGAAATAAAACTAAATTAACACTTTCCATTCATCAGAAGATCTTCATTGAAATGTCAAAGAAACATCAGTGAGAGGGCCGAGGTGGGAGGGGCGAGGGGGCGACACCTCATGCTAGACCCTTATCAGAGGTTTACGTCACACACCAATTACAGTCCTGTCTGCACACGATATTGACACGGAGTATGGCTCATTAGAAACACCATGCTTCACTGTTGCTATCGGGATATATTCGAAAAACAATCTTCAATATTCGAGATATCTATACATAGGTTGTCAATATTATAAAAGACAACAAGACAACAATGACTGCACCTTTGCAAAAAATGCCGGAATGTCACATAAATTCAATCAAAATAACTTATAATTTAATAATACGTAATTAATATAAAAAACTTTATTTTTAAATCAATTTTTATACTAATATTAATAAAAAATAGAAGATTCTAATGAGAAATATTTGTTTAAAAGAAATACTATCAAAATGGAATGTGTAAAATGTGTCCTGTTAATTAGCGCAAAGTATGTGAACCCTATTTGTCAATGTCCCTCCATCAATAGCAGTGTCGGCGAGAGTATTTTCAGACTTTTGTTCATACTGACGCTGTATAGAATTAATTAGGGTTGTCGATACTGTATTGTCTTTTATATACACAAAACGGTTATATTTAGTTTATTGCCGAGTCCCTTTTTGGGATTCAATTTGTCCTCTTTTTATGCAAAAAAAATGTGTTTAAATTTTTGCAGTTCTATTAATGTGGATTTAATTTCACATAAACACTGACGTGGGGGCCTCAGAGTCCCGTACATATATGTGCTTGTATTTAAAAATCTTTAGGGTTTAGTGTTTAATATTTAGCTTCAGTGGATGTATTTAAATAAAATAAAATATTTTTAAAATAATTTATTTGTATATAATTAACTATCATTTGAAAAATTTAGAAAACGCTTAGCATATTTTGGAAAAAATCACGTGAGATCATTAATCAGCAAGAATAAATAAAATTTATTTATAAAATCAACAAATTAACTAATTAGAGTAATTCAAAAATTTTATTTTCTCAAAACCTGAGAGGCCCCCACCTCAGTAGAAAGATTAACAGCGTTGTCATTGTGCATAGTTTGTTTGTGTAGATTCTTCGTTGTTATATTGAGTATCTCAGAAACAATTGAGTAAAGATTATTTTGAAAGAAAAATCCGTGTCCAAAAATATACCAAAGTTAAAATAACAATTGAATACAACTCAAAGACGCAATTGGGAAATCGTAAAAAGCATATTTTTCGATCTTTGTGTTACTATCCATTGTACCCATTTTATTTTAATTAAAATCTGTTTTTATTTCGGCGTTTTTTGATCGGAAAATTTGTTTTTCATGTTAAAGAGAGCCTTTTCTGTTTTAATCATATTTGTGTATTACCTTTTTTATGTGTATTTTGTTTAAAAATACATTTTTACTTCTGCAGATCATTCTGTAAACAATTTTAAAAATATTTTGCTATTTTGGGTACGCGGAAAATATTTATTATATAAATACATTGGTTATATTATAAACGGCGGTGCGTAATTTCAGCCATTATTATAATTTGTAAAATCATGAAATCATATTAATGTCGATTGTTAAAATAATTACATCATCCATTGCGTGACTCATCTATTACGTTATAGCGCGTAAAGTGGAGGGGCGCACTAGGGTTCAGTTCTGATTACAACTTCCCAGCGTTAGCACGTATGAAATAAAATGTAATTATTACCATAGGCATTAAGGCGTGAACTTGCTGATCATTAGACTCTACCATGACTTCGGAAAGGCATATGACGAGAAGAAGACCACAAGAACTAAGAGTGGTAGGCAGACTGATAATGGAATTAGCTACATAAACTACTTAACCGATCATCATGTAACTTTGTACACATATTTTTGGATGCACTAGAAGTAACATAGGATGCTTTTTATATAAAAAAAAATATTTTCTACTATAGCTGTTTGGAATCATATTAAAAATGATCTCTGATACTTATTTAATGACTAAAATGCGAGCGAAACCGCGGGTAAAAGCTAGTACATACATAATGAGATGGCCGTGACAGTTCTCGGGTAGGCTTTTTTATTGTGAGAAAGGAGCGGTTGTTAAGCCAAAAAACAATGTTACAAAAATACTTTCCTAAGAGGTGTCTTCTTAAATCTGTTAAAAGGTATGAAGATTGATTTTTCATGTACCAATTACTTTGTAAGCGGTTGACGAGATGCTCGTCTTCCCTTTCTTTTATTTTGTTTTGTTCGGGTATCGTTCTGTAATTCAATGATATCTGACTTAATTTACGTCTTAGCAACCTTTTGTAGTTATATTTGAATTTAGAATGTTATTTTAATTAATTTGTTTAACTACCACGTTTGTTTTGTTTAACTCAATTTGATGTTTCGAAAGTTTTGCCGCTATGAAGCACCACCGCAATCACGGTAGCTGCAAAACTTTCGAAATACTGGTTAAAATCAAAATAAACAACCATATATGTATTTATTATTACTGTTTCCGCCTTAATTCGTAAATTGAACGTCGATGAGTCGAATGTTGAAGCGACCCTCTCATAAAATGTTTAATTCGGTGATTTGTTCAATTTATTTAGAATGAAAATAGTGCTTCGCTCGCTCCCATGAGAAATGAATATAATTCCGCTTTTTAACTAATTAAATGTGACACGAAAGATCCAAATTAAAATTTAAACACGACCCAATTCTCAGTTTGAAGTCAATTAATCATTTATTAAATCTATTTTTAAAACAGTCAAATATACATTTTTAATTGTATTATTTATCGTTATAATGAATGTATTGATTACTTTGTTGACAACGTTTAACTTTTAACCAAAATAAATAATGTTTGGTTTACATTTATACGGACTACAGGTGCGTGTGTAGTGTCGTTGAGGGATTACTTCCATCAACCAATATCTTTCATACTATAATTGACACTAGATTTACCAGACCAGTTAAAATGACTGATCTTGCAAGATCAAATTAAAATTCCTACTGCGTATAATATTTTTTTTAATTCTTCTAATCTTCTTTAATTTATAATAAAAGAATTAGTTTTATGAATTTTATATTATTTTATATATATTTATAACGAATATATACTTTTTTGGTGTTGGTAAAAATAGGTATATTTATGCTGGTAAATCTAGTGTTAAATATGTTGCGAGTACCATGGACTTACTCTATAATAGACAAATCAACGAATGCTATTCGACTACAGAACTATAGTGTCTATGGTCTGAAAAATGACAGAAGACTGTCTCAAACTATCCAATTCTTAATTTAAATTTTCGATTCTTTCATTATCGTATAGTATGGGCTTTCGGCATCGCTTAGTAATGCTCCGTTCACATATGTCGCCTGTAGGGTCCGGATTTTAATCGGGTGCTCCAGTGGCAGAGTATTTTTTATGAAGTTATTCACACTCGTCCGACACCGATTTTAGTATGAACCGATACTAGTGTGAACAGAGGCGCCGACAAACGATTAAAATCCGGAGCCGACAGGCGACATATGTGAACGTAGCCTAAGGGGAACTAAACCGCACCAAGAATAGAATAACGATTTGAGTAGTTCCCTTCGACAGGGTCAAATTGCAAAAACGGTTTGAAAAACAAGTTTTCGGGCTATTAAGCGAAATTTCGGGATATAAGGTCAATAGAATACGTGGACGCAATACAACTTATTTTGTATGTCGGACACGAATGGGATGACCCTCGTCAGTTCAAACTCACTGTCGAGGCGTTAGGAACTTGTGATTCCGTTCCGAGTGACTATATTGCTTCTTTAAATTCATGTTTCAATACGTTTATTGACTATTGGGAATATTTTTTACAGTATTTAATTTTTTTTTGTTAAGTCGAGGCCTCAGGTCTGATTCTCCATCGAAATAAATACTATAATAATAATAATAACACTTTATTGCACAAAATAATGCATACAAAGAAAAACAGAAGAAAAGAAAGAACAAAAGGCAGCCTTATCACTAAACAGTGATCTCTACCAGGCAACCAACCTTAGGGTAATAGATCAGGAAGTAGATTATTTAAAAAAATAGATATTTGTTTCGTATCTGGGTTTTTTATATGTGTATGTACTTCTTAGTACAGAATAAACTAGTTTGGGATGACATGTGGTATAAGACCACACACCGAACTGAAACTCCACTGAACAATACAATACAGCCTTCATAGAAGAGGTTTTTATAGAAGAAATGTTTAGCATGTCAAAGCATATTCAAGTTTAATCAATTTTCGTGGCATAAATAGTATTTTGCAAGCACATTTTCCCTTTAAAAATTGTCCCCGAGCTTTTGTGTGGCTAAAATAATGCTCAGAGGAAAAAAGAGGCGCTCGTACACAACGTATATCATATGTGAAGGAAATTGATAATAACGCCAGCAAATGGTTCTACTATGATAATGTTAAAAGCACGTGAGGACAATGAGACCATATTTTTAGGGGCAAACAGGCACTTTTATTAAGGGGAAATATATTGTGGGTGTGTTTTTGCAACTACCCCTCTATAAAAGAGATTCTTATTAACTTTTTCAAATGGATACACTTTTTGTAGGCATATAAGGAGACTAGCTGTTGCCCGCGGCTTCGCTCTCGTTAAGAAGTATTATTATTAATTAGGTATAGTTTTTGCGGCTTTATTTTTGTTTAGCGTGTGTAAAAACGTCTTCATCATAGTAACTCCAATCTTTAATTTCAGTTCAATCAGTCGAAAATCTAATAAGATTTATACAAACTTTCATCCCCTATTTTATCCCCTTAGGGATAAAATTGATCAAAATCCTTTCTTAGCGGATACCTACGTCATAACAACTACCTGCATGCCAAATTTCAGCCCGATCCGTCCAGTGGTTTGGGCTGTGCGTTGATAGATCACTATGTCAGTCAGTCAGTCAGTCACCTTTGAGTTTTATATATATAGATATATATATATATATATATATATAGAAGATATCTGCATCCCTTTCATACATGCCTCAACTTCAATATAGTTATCCCTTTCTAATAATCGTTTCTTTCAGACATAGTTTAAGAGCGCAGTGTTCTTCATTATTGACTGCCTGCTTTTTAATATTATCAAATGCAAATATTTCTTATGAAAACGTAACGTTATATGTAGATCAAAATATCACCACCGGTTTGAAGTATCCCCACCAGGGCAGATAAGGGAGTAGGTACTTCTCTGTAAATAGTTCACTTAAAAGTCTATAATAAATCCTGAATTCTATTATAGTTTTTTATTAATATTATAGGTTACGTAAGATACCAAACAAAGCTATATCTAATCTAGACTAGATATAGCTACTGCACCGTCAACTGTTTTGCTGAGCACAAGCGATGACACTAAAAATGTTTACAACCTAACGATTGCAACAAACTGACAATATCAAAAGAAGAATTACGTGTCTAAGTAGAGCTTATAAACTAAGCTTTCACGAGTGCTTAATGCAGGTGGTAAAGGATGCATTACCTATTCAGTAGCAATATAAATACTACAGAACCCCAAACGCCTGTAATATTTCTAAACAATTCTCTCATCTTACTTAAAGGCTTGAAAAAATATATTCAGATATCTTTTTTTTCTTTCAATACGAGTTTCTCATCACGCATATATACATAAATATAAATGAATTTTTATCAAATATAAATAATAATAATAACACAAAATATACTTTTAAAACATGGGTTCGCGCCAATTTACCAGATTTTTTTTCCATCTTTATGCGACATCGCTGTTTTCTTCCGTTGTTCGCATTTTTTAAATACATATTATATTTATATTGATTGAATAAGTTTACGATCAGGAGTGTGGTCGAAATACGCGAAAAGCTTAATAAGGGATAATTGAAAGTAAATAATTGAATTTATAATATTTTCATTTATATACAATTAACACAAAATAAATATTGCAATTTATACTTAACTAGCTGTTGCCCGCGGCTTCGCTCCCGTTAAGAAGTATTATTATTAATTAGGTATAGTTTTTGCGGCTTTATTTTTGTTTAGCGTGTGTAAAAACGTCTTCATCATAGTAGCTCTCATCTTTAATTTCAGTTCAATCAGTCGAAAATCTAATAAGATTTATACAAACTTTCATCCCCTATTTTATCCCCTTGGGGGTAGAATTGATCAAAATCCTTTCTTAGCGGATGCCTACGTCATAACATCTACCTGCATGCCAAATTTCAGCCCGATCCGTCCAGTGGTTTGGGCTGTGCGTTGATAGATCACTATGTCAGTCAGTCACCTTTGAGTTATATATATTTAGATAATTAAATAACAAATTCTTATAAAATAAATGTAATATTTTTTGCTAACGGTACTAATACATTAACGGTAAATAGATTTTATTTGTGTCAGAATTACAAAGAGTTCTAAAACGATTAATAACTCAGCTGTAAAGTGATAAATTATATTTTAACTTGGCTATAATTATAGGTAAATGATGGAATGAAAAATCGTAAAACCTTTGCCTATAAAACTATAAATGTCAAGGAAATTTGCGCGGGATTCTGTCATTATAATTTTTGCTTTATAATTTATTTTAATTACGTATTAATTAGTTGGAAACCATGAATAGACTTATAATTACTGGTAAATTAAGTAAAATAATACAATAAATTACGTGTACTTAAATTGTTTTTGGTAATAAAATCAGTAAATAAAAAGTGAGCCGTCACGGGACGCCTGGCAGATGTGAAACATCGAGTTTATTCAAGTCATATGCGTAAAAGACAAGATTACAACAGGAACTAATTATTGCTTAATGAAACAATTAAATACTATGAATTTTTTTACAGAAAATGATGACTATTTATTTAAGAAACATTTATTTATATTAAATACAAAAATTAAAAATTCGAAAACTTCTTAAATGATATAGATTTCAGAAATAACTCGATAAAATAAACTCGTCGCCACGGCAAGCGTCGCCACACTGTACACTCTACTATATATAGACTGTATATATATCGTTACGCCAACGATCCGGTTTATACCCGCGCCAATAGATGTTTCACATCAAAATAAAATCAGTAAAAAAACCGTAAACATCAAAACAAGCTATTTTTACAAACATACAAGACTAGTTAAACGACTATTAGAAGACAAAATTAACATAAGAAATAAATTAATAGACGCATAATCTATGTAATGCTACCAAATTTGAGATAACACAAGTAATTTCCTGACAAGTGGTCGGTGAAAGCACTTTTTGAATGTACCGGTTTATTACACTGTTACACAAAGTTACTGAGTTGAAATTGGGCTTTTGATTCCGATCATTGTTAAGGAACGAATTCGTATAACTCATCGTCTATTAAATAAGCCAATCAAATTTTACACTATTCTACATAGTAACTGCTTATTTATTTCACTATTATAATACCATTACAAACAAAAAAAACGCAAAATAATATTAACTACATATATTACATGAAAAATATTCATCGATATGATAAAAACTTACTTAAAATAACTATGGATTCTCAAACAAGTTCTAAATTAATTTATTTTTTGTTAACGCCAAACTACCTGCATTAAAGCGACACCGATCGATCGATCGAACTGTACCACTTTTTCCAAAGAAAAGTGAAGTATAATTCAAAAACTTATAATTGTATTTATTGCATACTGAATTATGATATATATATTGGGTCAATGTAAACGGAACACATATATATATCATGGTCCACTAGCTCAGCTATTCTCAAAGCTCTAGGGCTAAAATACTGCAAAAAATACCTACCAAAGGGAGATTATAAGGTTACATCTAAATATTACGTAATATTACATTGCAACATGATTATTCATAAATACATATAAATCAGTTTTTTATAATTATAGGCTTTTTCCTTCGCCAAAAAAAATTTGAGAACCGCTGCACTAGCTCATAATGGGTGACGTTCCTTATGTTTGTCCATCAGTACACTAAACAAAGTTATCATAATAAACAGTTTATTATACTAAAATTCAATTATTATCAAATAAAATTTTATTAGTAAGCACTCATCCCGTCATAAAACAAAGTGATAGTGCGATGAAATAATCAGAAATATCTACTATACTCTTAGATAAAATAATTATATATACTTACTAGCCAGTTAATTTTTATATTTATTACTAGCTTTTACCTGCGGCTCATAAGGTAAAGGTAAGATCTAAAATAATAAAGTGGCATCTAACCACAAAAATGACACCTAACCTCAAAAATTCAAAAAGATTTATACTGCATATATAAAAATGACAGACGGAAATAAAAATAAATATAGAAAAATTCCAAACAGTTAAAACTATAGTCAATTGGAAACTATAGTAAAAAATATATATATATTTAAATAAAAAGTATCCTATCTTACTTCTAGTACCTCCAAAAATATGTGTACAAAGTTTCAAGTAGTTGTTGCGTGAAAACGTAACAAAGAAACTCACATTCACACTTATAATATTAGTAGGGATACTAAAAACCTTATAAATTTATTAAAAGATGTCTACTCTCGTCGCGATACTTGAAAATAATTTCGTTCTGTTCTTCTTATGTTAGTAAGCCCTAAAAAAAACTTTTACGTCAAATACCTACAAGTAGATACTCCCTTTGTAAAACACAATGTAAACAAGATACAATTGAAAAATAAAAATTGAACCAAGTAATTTGCGATACTTCTCTTAAAAGAATAACATTATCATTTTGAACCCTCTTCTTCTTTTTCTTCTTCTTATTTCAGCTCCCTTTTACAGTTAAACAATTGAATTACCTCTTCAAAATGCAATTTATGATTCTGTCGAATCATCTAAATATTTACTGAAAATTAAAATGGCCTATAACAGACTGACGAAATTTATTATGACGTAGTTTTTTTTAATAACTAAAAATAGACCTAATGTGCTAACCTAAAACTAGACTAGATAATAGACCCAAAACAAATATGTATTATTTTTTAAATAATTTCACATTTATAAGGTACAGACAGTCCTCGTTTTACGGCGTTTCGTTTTACGTCGTTTCGTTTTGCGTCACTATTCTCTGGTACCTAAGATGACGCAAAACCTAGGACTGCCTGTATGTAATGCCCCGCTTTACGCGAGGGATACGTTCCGGAATAAATCGCGTTAACTGAAATTCCCGCGACCATAGAGAAGTTGAATGACTACATTATGTTTATACGCACTCTTTCGCGTACTTTAATAATAAATTTGAATTTCGCGATATAGTGAAACCGCGCATAACGGGGTCGCGTAAAGCGGGATATTTATATAAACATTTGACTCAACCGGGAATAAAACTGATAGTAATAGACCAACACATATCGTCAATCGAATTGGAAACTGAGGTAGAAAAGTACTAAAACATAAAACGCAAAGGAAATTTATCTAGCCTGTTATAGGCCATAAAATCATATCCCATCTTCTGCTGAACCCTTCTTAAGGGTATCCCACTTGAAGGAAATGCAGTGAAAATAAAGAAGGGATGTTTCAAATAAATCATTTTACTTCAGTAAACATTTATTTTATTTTGACAGCGACTGGTTTAATGGCATACTCCTTACTCACTGCCTCGGGTTCGATTTCAGTGAGGGGTTGGCGCAAATATTTGTTTTCATGGAACTGAAAAAATATTATTATTGCTTTTTATTTGAACGGAGCACCCAAGGACATACCTGACTTGAAATTTTTTTTTATTGAAAACCCAGCATATGACCACACTCCGCCTAATATTAAGCTAGAGTGTGGTCCATGAGCATAGACAACTGTTACCACAGACAGATGTCCGCGTGCAACAGTCGACTCCACTATGCCGGCTACTTCCAAGCTGATCCCGAAACGCGACTAGGTCACTTCACGGGTGTTCCACTTGAAAGTGGTGGTACTTCCCCAGGCTAATGCCATCATCAGTCTGCCTACCACTCTTTAATTCATCACTTCTAAGACCCATATGTTATATATAAATAGTTGAATGATACCTAAATTTCAAGTGATTCAAAAAGTTTCATAAATTGTCGTTTCCTGAAAAGGAAAATACTGTAAAGAACAGGTGACAAAAAAGGGGTAATTATTCACGTAGATTAGACTAAAACAAAGTTAAAATATAATTCAATTCGTTGACATCTTAAAAATAGGGGTTGAAGGGAATTTAGAAAAGTTCCCTTGAAGCGCCTTAGGGGTGAAAAAGTGTTGAATGAAAATCGTCCAAGCGGATCTCTTTGTTACATCGGAGGATTATGAAATTAATTTTTCAGGATAATGCCACTCTATTTTCACTAATAACAAAAAAATTACTTTCTATAATCGTATTTTGATTCCCAATTTCAACAAGTATGATTTACACATTAGCTGTAATATTTAGCAGGATTATATAGGCTGGCATGCGACAGTAGGTACTTTACGCTAGAGTCGGTGTCAACTGTCAAGATAGGCGCCTCGCCTCTTTACACTACACTTCGCAATGTCACAAACGTAAAGTAATGATAAGAATGTAACATTATCATATGTTCTTTAGGTTTTCATTAATGCCTAAAATAGCATTAGAAAAATCCTATTTTCTTTAACATACTAAGAAGAGTTGGTTATTAAATAGAAGTGGGTGTAAAGAAAAAGGCTTAGCCGCAATAAGGGCGACTTCACACTGGAGCCAAATATATTGTTTCAAGTTCAGTATTTTATTACTACCCAAAATGCTTCGAGGTAGAACTTCGTAACTGAAAACGAAAGAAATGTCCCAGCACAGTGAAATATACTTTTTTTTTAAATAACACTTTCGCGTACGTCGTTTACTAGCGTATCATAATCTGGCCACAATGTATTGCGTGCTTTAGAAAAGGTAAAAGTGGTGTTTGAAGCTGAGCCCCGTTGCTTTATGATGGTCAAAAAGGGGGATGAACATTGAACGGGCTTTTGTTTCCTAAGCACGGGAATTTTGGGATTACACCCTTAATAGCTTTACTATGTTTTCTTAGAAACATATTATTTTCTATTTAGTTTCCAAAAAAATACACATATTTTTAGGTACATTTTTATTTAATTATTTAGTTTATTATATTGATGTGAAACATCTACTGGCGCGGGTATAAACTGGATCGTTGGCGTGGCGACGCTTGCCGTGGCGACGAGTTTATTTTATCGAGTTATTTCTGAAATCTATATCATTTAAGAAGTTTTCGAATTTTTAATTTTTGTATTTAATATAAATAAATTTTGTAACAAGTGTTGTATTAAATGACACGGAGTTGAAGATTTCAGAGTAAAACACTCGGTTGCAAAGAAGATGTATAATATGTTAAAATGCACACAAGACGATTGAACAGATGGCAAGCTCGGCACGGCACGCTCGCTTGACAGCCTCCATCTGGGAAGCAGTGTTGCCCACATTCCTCGTACAATATTTATTAAAAATAGGCAAAGGCTACAATGTTTATTAAATAAATAGCCATTATTTTCTGTAAATAAATTCATAGTATTTAATTTTTTCATTGAGCAATAATTAGTTCCTGTTGTAATCTTGTCTTTTACGCATATGACTTGAATAAACTCGCGGGTCTAAGAGCAGACCCGCGAGCGAGTTACCTCGTCTAGCCGGAAATGGGAATGTGATGATGGGGCGTCGTCGTGGCGCTGGTGGATCGCTGGTTCATGGGGTTTTTTGACCTTGCTTATGCCGTTTCGTTAAGCGGGATGGCTGAAGGACCAGCGGGTCTGAGAGCAGACCCGCAGCGAGTTATCTATGCAAAACACAAGCACCGGTCAGGCCAGCAGTGCCCAACTCGGAAGTAGTTGATGGCGCAATTGAGATAGTGCGGAAGAAAAAATAAAAGGAGCTATCTCAAGGAAAAAAATGGCATGCAACTTACTTGACGAGCTCGATCTGGAAGCACCCTGGTCCAGCAGAAGCACTTGGTTTCACTCTGATATTTGCGGCGCGGAACTAACACAATATATTGCGGTGCGGTGGTATATAACAAAGGAAATGATAAAAATGCGGCGCGGATAATAATTAGCGTCGTCTCGTTGCGAGCGACGTGCGGACTCCAAACGTAATGTGTAACTGCATACCGGAAAGGAGGTAGGCCAGGAAAAAGTTTGACACTACGTTCCGTTCCAGTACTGTGTTTTGCAACAAACAAAACGCGTCAACATACTCCCCGCCTTGAAAATACTTAAGTATTTTCGAAACACTATAAACGATAGGTCATAAGAGACTGGAGCAGTCGAAATTATAAGCGGTGAAAAAAAAAAAAAAAGAAGTGTAATGTAGTGAATAGCGGTTAAAAATGTTAGTCATGTTAGTATCAATAATATTTGTATGATAGGATAAATAACTACCTAAATAGTAGATATTATTGCGGGATAAATATATACACAGTAAAAATACTGGGCGGTTGAAATTTCAATATAAATGGGATTAGTTAAATGGATCATAAAAGTACTGCGGTGCATGTTCACAAAACGAGAGGAAAAGAAAAAAAAAATGCACAGAAACGAATCTGTGACAGCGGTATCTCGTATGGAAACATTTACTATAAATATATGTACATTCATTCACAATCCATCATCCCAATAATTCAGCACATATTGCTACAATATTGAAATTTAAGTATAGATGCGTCTTATAGACGTGCGGCAGACGTTCGATGAACGTCGTATAATAAACAAAAGATGAAAAAATATATATATATGGAAAAGAAAATGGGCGTTTAGTACAACGACACATTTCCCGTTTAGACTACATAGGCCAAGATACAGCCATATGTATGTGCTAAATATAATATCTATTATGAGACGAAAGAAAAATAATAATAAAAATAATGTAATGGCACAAAAAATGTACGGAATGTGAAAAATGTTTATGCGATCATATGTATATCAAAAAACTATAATCATTATATGGAGCGGTCATATGCATATTAAAAAGCATAATCATTATATATTGAGCGGTTATATGTATTTAAGAGCGAATAAAATAATACTACTTGGAACTTAGTATCTAATATTAGCGGTAATTTAAATGTTTTCTGTCTGACAAAGAAGAATATAATAAACACGTTTTACAAATCTAATTAGCGGGTATAATAATAAACAATAATGAATAGTAGTATCCAATTTAAATGACCTACATTTGTTTAAGACTAAACAAATAATTAATATTTTAAAGATTTAATAGGTGATAAGCGCATTTTAAATCATGTTTGTAATATTGTAGAATTGCATTGTAATGTTTTACAATATAACAAATATATAAATTTTACATATTGAAGACAGGTAAGGTAAATGCAATATATTAAACAAAAGCGGTAGATAATGATCTGTAACAATTAAAATTTTAGTGATGTAAATTAAATCATATCGATAATATTAATTTTAAACAAAATTATATATGAATGCGATATTTTAAATATTTGTTATGTAATGTCTATCAAACTATATTAATAAATATACCAATTTATAAATGTGTGTTTAATACAACAAACTAGGTATTGAAATTGAAATTAAATAAGCGCTTTAAATTATTTTAAATGTTTTAAATTTTGAACTTTAGTGAGGTGATTAAATTACCAATAACAGACCATTTTAAATTAAATAAATAATACTTTTAATAATGTTTAGCGTTTTGTAATTAGGGCAATAAGATGCAAAAATTAAATTTTAAAGAAAAAAAATTAATATTGCAATAACTATGAAAATTTTACATATAGCATCCAACACCAGGAATAAACATTGTAGGGTAGGCAGTATTGCTATGGTTTATTGGATGGTGTGGAAGGTGATAGTCAGCTCGATTATTACTCCCAAATAGCGACAAATATCCGTCATCAGAGTAGTTGTTGATGTTGTTATATACAGGTCGTGACTCTTGAAAACGATTCGATTTTAAATGCACAGATTTTTTATAAGCGGGATACGAATAATCTAATTGTTGGGAAACCGTATTAAATTTTGGAACAAATTTAGAAAAATATGTTCGGTGTTCAGTTTCAGCGGGACTATAAAAATTATTAGAATATTCTTTAAAATTATTTAAATCCATGTTATTTAAGTTGATGTCGGATATTGAACAGAATGAAATAGGATCAATAACGAGTGACGATGAAGACGGGATAGAACCCATAAGCACATAACCAAATATGGTCTCAATAGCGGGAGGCGCTGATGAAGAAGATATGCGGCCATTTAATAACAAATGGGGAAACAATTGTGCGCCTAAAATTAAATCGATCTCACCTGGAATGTTCCAGGTGGGGTCTGCGAGCGTGATATTAGCATCAATTATAGCGGGTTTTATATAAAATGCGGGAAGCTTCTCGGCTATTTTATCAATAACGAGTGCTCTTATATTTAAACTATCGTCAGATATTCTCGACTTTACGTTAAGAACAACGTAGCCGCGAACTCGACGTGATGTTACACCTACTCCCCTTATAAATGAATTATGTAGCGGAATTATATTTAAATTGAGCCGTTTACAACAATCCATTGTTATTATGTTGTCTTGAGATCCATTGTCCAGTAATGATCTGATTAAAACGCGGTTGCCAGAGTTAGATTGGGCATATATTTGTGCGGTGGACAATAGAACGGCGGTTGTTGTTGCGGGGTGCGGGGCAGAGGCAGGTGCAGCAATGTGAACGCGAGTGCAAAAAGATAAATGATCAGCTGACTGGGGCTGATCTTGCGGTGATGCTTGCATACTAGCGGCGGAGTCGGCAACTGGCGCGGCTGTGGACATGTCGGAGCTGACATTAGAGTCCACAGAAATATGTAACCACGTGTGGTGGCGTTTTTTGCAGTGTCGACATGTATTATTTGATTTGCAAAAATGTGTGGTATGTTTAAAACTAAGACAGTTTAAACAACCGCGGTTAGATTTAATAAATTCTATTTTATTTGAGGTAGATAAAGATTTAAAATTGTTACATTGATATAAAGTATTATGATCGGTTTTATTACAACATTTACAAGATATATTTACTGTAGAATTAGTTATAAAAGAATGTGAGGTTTGCTTGTTATTAATATGTTTTTGATTTTGAGCGGAAATACTGGAAGGGGCATTGTACATTGTACGTGTATTAGAAGAAGTGCGTTCCAATATTTTCACTTGCGTTTTTGTAAATTCAACAAATTCCTTATATGAAGGAATGTCTTTGCCTCGAACATTCATCTCAAATAATTGAGCGGTTTGCGGGTCAACTTTTTTAAGCGCTAAATATAAATAAATAAAATCTTTTAAATCGGGAATTTGTAATTGTTCTAATGCTTGTACAGATGAGGAAAAACATTCAATAAATTTATTTAAATTATTAATATTTTGCGTACATGGTTTTAAATCAAATATACTATTGAGGTAATATGTACCTAAACTGCGTTTATCTTGATATTTAGCGACTAAACTATCCCACAACGACTGATAATTGTCGCCGTTTGGGATAACACCGGCGGTCAATAATAAAGCGTTATGTGTAAGTTTGCCCATCAAATACTGGACACGTTGCGAATCTGTTAAATTTTGATTATTGTGAATATTAGATTTAAATGATTCATAAAAAACAGACCAATTTTCAATTCTACCGTCAAACGACGGGAGAACAATAGGCGGTAATTTTATAACACTTTTATTTTGATTGTCATGCGTAGAAATGTTAGGTTTTATATCTTTATTATGTGTGTCGCATTTTGAGCGAACGCGTTTTATGTATGAAAATAATTCGTCGAAAGCGGAACAAACCTCAAAATCGGGATTAAAATCTTTAATAAATTCTAAGCATTTTTCATTGATTTTGTCAACTACTAACATAAAATCGATACGCAGTTGATCAATGGTTTCAGAATCGCATAAAAACTTTTCACACAATTGTGGGTCATTGACCTTATTTGACATCTCGTAAATACGATTAAGTCTAGCGAACATTGCCGATCGCTTGCTTTCTAGAAGTTTAATTTGTTTATCCATATTTGCGGGTAAGATATAAAAACGCGAACAAAGAAACAATTAAATAAATGAAATGTTCAATATATGCCAAATTAAAAAGACAAATGAATAAATGAATAGAATATAAAATTAATTTAATAAATGTAGAATAAGCGGTAAATGGAATGTTTCCTTTACTGTACAAAATGCGTTTCCTTTACTGTACTTTTTAAATTAAGTTTTTGCAACAAAAAATATGCAATAACCGGTTTCTTTAGAAATGTATATAGGTAAGTAGGTCAAGTATTATATAATTTTAGCGGGATGTATATAAGTAGGTATATAGAAAAAAAAATTGTTAAATGTTATGTTAAATTTGTTAGTATATAATGTATATATGAATAAATGAAATGTAGTGTTTTGTAGTAAATGAAACGGCGGTTTTTATAGAAATGAAGGTATCCGGCTCGAAGGACCAATGCGAACGCAAACGACGAGCCCCCGGCGGGTCTAAGAGCAGACCCGCGAGCGAGTTTCGTAGTCTGGCCGGAAATGGGAATGATGGGGCGTCGTCGTGGCGCTGGATCGCTGGTTCATGGGGTTTTTTGACCTTGCTTATGCCGTTTCGTTAAGCGGGATGGCTGAAGGACCAGCGGGTCTGAGAGCAGACCCGCAGCGAGTTATCTATGCAAAACACAAGCACCGGTCAGGCCAGCAGTGCCCAACTCGGAAGTAGTTGATGGCGCAATTGAGATAGTGCGGAAGAAAAAATAAAAGGAGCTATCTCAAGGAAAAAAATGGCATGCAACTTACTTGACGAGCTCGATCTGGAAGCACCCTGGTCCAGCAGAAGCACTTGGTTTCACTCTGATATTTGCGGCGCGGAACTAACACAATATATTGCGGTGCGGTGGTATATAACAAAGGAAATGATAAAAATGCGGCGCGGATAATAATTAGCGTCGTCTCGTTGCGAGCGACGTGCGGACTCCAAACGTAATGTGTAACTGCATACCGGAAAGGAGGTAGGCCAGGAAAAAGTTTGACACTACGTTCCGTTATTTTAAATAGTTTCCTTTAAAATTAGCGATTGGATAGTTTTACCAAAACAACAACATTAAAAAAAAACTATATACAGAGTGTTTACAAATAGTCACATTGAAGTTTATTTTTGTGATAGACCTGTGAAGTAGTTTTATCGAAGGAAGCAAGCAGCATAACCGTTGAAGAATTCGAGTCCAAGCATACATTTCCACATAATAACATATTGCGAGAGCGCCTTACCCTCATCAGTTGCAGATGCTGGCCAAATTATACAATATATTTAAGGACCTACCCTACATACGGAAGCCTTTTTACATGAAAAATTGCACTTTACGTTTCAGTATGTACATTTTTAAGATATCACAAGTTAAACGTTACAAAAGAAATTTTTAAGAATTTTAAAGAAACACAAGTACTATACAAACAATAGCTACTAGAATCGAATCAACGTCTTTCCAGTCATACAAAGCTTCTATTTTACAATGAAAAAAAAAAACTCAATTCAATTCAAATTATGTTTGTAATATTTTTCTTTTAAAATCTATTTTTACTAGTGTAATTAAAACTTCGTTCATTTCCTATGTATATATGGTTATTGGTTGACCCTGTAGGACGACTTCTACACGAGGTTACGTAGCTATTCCCAGTGATTGTCTTAAAAATGTTATTAAGTTTCTCTATAAATATTATAAAGGCTTCATTGGTTGTCGGAACAGGAGGTTCGCCTTCATTCGAATTCCACTCAGAGTCACACTTTAGCGATTTTTTCCTTTCAAGTTTTTTCATAACCGACGCCACGGGACGAGTCGGAATCGGTCTTTTCCATATTTCATTATTCAACGCTTTGTGTTACTCAACTAAAGATTTTTCATTAGATCTTTTTCGTTTGCATAAAAAATCTTCCCTGTCCAAGTAGCGCCATATCGCAGGTGACTTTTTTATGTGGTAGCAGTTCAGCGCTTTTGCAAAGTTAATTAATAAATACAAAATATATAATAACAGAGTACATGCGTACACATAATAATATCAAAATGTACTAATATAAATGTGAATGTGAGTTTGTTTGTTACCTCTTCACGCAATAACTACTTACTTAACCGATCATAGTGAAATTTTGTACACATATTTTTGGAGGTACTACAAGTAACACTATAGTTTCAGCTGTTTGGATTTTTTCTATATTTATTTTTATTTCCGTCTGTCACTTTTATATATGCAGTACAAAACTATTTGAATTTTTAAGGTTAGGTGTTATTATTGTGGTTAGATGCTACTTTATTACAGAAAAGTGTGATAGGCATTGTCTGTTGACTGAAATATGAAACATCTTTAAACTTCATAATACTTTATATCTTCATAATTACGCAGACGTAGTCGCGGGCAACAGCTAGTATATATATATTAGATAATTGATGCATCATTATTCTATGTGTTAAGATAGCGCTTGAAGAGCTTGATTGAGCTTGAAAGAGTTCAATGTTGGTGATTGTCTTATTGTAGGTGGCAGCTTGTTTCACTGTCAAGCCGCTGAAACAGAAGACGATACATAACACGAGATCGTTGTTTGTTCGTTTTTAAAATAAAACTTAACAAAGTAATTTCTCTTTTTATTTGTTTTATATAATCTATTATGGTGAGGTTATATTATAAAAGTTAGGAAGCGAGTAAATCCATCCCCACCTACAGAAAATGCGATGGTCCATTTAATGTGCTTTAATACATTTCTGTAAAGTCAAAAACATCAAAATGTCCACTTATATTTTTCTTTTACACCCACACCTTAATAACAAATAAAAAGGTTCAACAATTACAGTTATAAGAAATAAATTAGAGTTTCTCATTTACGAACGAATATGAGGGATGTATCGCCCTCCCAGATAGTTAGCGGACGTGACAAGGGTCGACGCAATGCGGAGATATGAATGTATTACACAAAAACTAATTCCAATACATTAGGATTATCACTAAACAGAAAGTTTTAGACATAACTACTCCAAGCCGGCATAGTGGAAGCGTCAACTGCCTACAAATATTAACATAACAAAATATCTATTTTAGTTAGTTTTAAGACATTTATTCACTAAAAAAAATGTACATAACGTACATAGACTATATCGTATTATACTAGAATATTTACAACACCATCACAAGACACTGAGACCCATAATGTTCCTTCAATTCATATTTAAATTTGGTTATATTTTTATTACTAGTTAACTTGAATGTCTCAAAAATATATAAAATAAAAATGGATATTAATATTTTTTTGCATTCAATGTAGCTACAGTGGCAAGCGCCCCACCCTGGCTCTGAATTGTAAGGTACCTAATCAAATCTAAAAAACTTAATTAAACCGTAAGAAAGTTAACACTCAACAGTCGTCAGTCGACACAAAAAAAAATTAACCGGGATAAGACCGCGAGTATAGTTTGCTAGTTACATATTATTTTAGACTGCTGCCCCACCCTGAGCCCATGGTTGGCTACGCCCATGAATGTACATCTAAAAATTTGAGATACAATACTCAAATTGATAAAGATTTTATCCCTTTTTAATACTAACAATGGACATTAATGCTAATTGACATTCCAATATGAAGAATTAATTACAAAAAAGAGCTTAAACGGTCACGTGAAATGATTAAAAACGGAAATTATAATTTTCCAATAATTTGTGTCGCCATCAAATCGACCTTTGAGTTGGAAATTGCAAATTACTTTGTCGAAACTCGAAATAATTCGGTATGTAAATCACCAATTTGATCGAGGATGGTTTACCATGACAATACGTTATTTATTTATTCATTTATAAAGCCTACCTACCAGAGGCGGCTCGTCCTAAAGAGCGCTGGTGCAGTGCACTCCCACGAAAATCTACAGAAGTAATCTATATCCTTACATTACATTCATTCTATTCTACTATGCCTATACAATAGTATATTATATTACCTATATCTACGCCGCTGTAATATAATTCTGTATAATTAATATATCTAATATATATAATAAGTCTGTATAATATGGGAGTGCACTGCACCAGCGCTCTTTAGGACGAGCCGCCTCTGCTACCTACAAAATTACATTAGGACTACGTATTATAAAACATATTATACAAACTAAATGAAAATTTAATTATAGGATAGGACGGCATGCTCAAGATGATAAAAAGATACACTATATGTTACACAATAATGAAAATAAAAAAAAAGCACACAGCACACAAGAGAAAGAAAAAACAAAATTAAAACACTAGATAGTTAGTATTCAGATGTTGCCTGATATTAAAACTATTATAAATTATATATTCTACAGTTTCGATGTTAATTACATTAAAACGAAAAAAAATTCATAACAATCATTCATTGTCAAATAAAATCTTATAGAATTATTAAAATACACAATTTGTCTACCAAACTATAGCCTAGTAGTAATGTAGTAAAAATATATCTTAATTCATTTATTTATTTAACTTTTCTTCATAAATATGTATTTATTATTATTTTCTTTTCATTGCACCGAATATGACCTCTCACAGCGACAAAGGTTAGCTGGTAGATAATCCCGACGACATTAAAATATGCGCAAAACCAAAAAACTATTTTTTTGCAATAAATAATTTATTCATTTATTTATAATGGTCAACTTCTCATTGATATCTGGTATTGAATTACAAACGTGCATGGTAAACCCACAGGTCGTGCTCAATATAATTTATGCAATTGATCAATATTCAAAATTAGATGTAGCGAGAAATATGTTGTAGATATTTTATATGTTATTTGACTGTAGCGAGATCGTGTAGAAAGTTATTTCATTATTCCCTTTACATTAACATATACTACAATCTTAAGACAAATTACCGTCAGCAGATAGCGTGTTAACCTACATTAATAGGACAGATTTAGAGAGCATTGTAAAATAGTGTGATTCGAAGACACGTGTGACACAAGTTAGTGGAAGACGTGTTTGTTACTAACGTTCCTACGAAACAATTTATTTAAAAAATGTACACTTTGTATACATACAGTAATACCCCGCTTTACGCGACCCCGTTATGCGCGGTTTCACTATTCAAATTTCGCGCTTAATTGTCCCGCGTTACGCGAAAGAGTGCGTATAAACATAATGTAGTCATCAACTTCTCTATGGTCGCGGGAATTTCAGTTAACGCGATTTTTTTCGGAACGTATCCCTCGCGTAAAGCGGGGCATTACTGTATATTAAAAACTAGTTTTGTGCCCGGAGGCTTCGACCGTAAGTGGACTTCAGAAGGTTAGGTATTCATAATTTTTTTTTAAATCACATCCTGAAAGAGCTCCTTTTTCTGAACAAAATCCTTCACACCACCCGGCTAAGACGTTTACTTTCTGAAATGTAGCTATTTCAATATATATTAAAAATAACTTGCCATACCTACTGCTCAAATTCTTGTAAAATAAGTTACGTAAATAGAATTCGTATTTTCAACCATTAAAAGTTAGCAAATTCCATTTCTACGTTTTGGTAACAAGTTCCTGATGATCGTCCACACGTGATAGCGAATGCCATCGATCACTGCTACGTCGAGTTACTCCAAACTCCGCATTCCATACTAAAGTTACCAATTTTTATATGTATGTAGGTATTTCAGTTAATGCATAAAAAATCGTGTATTTTGTAGATTCGTTCCTTATAATCTAAACATATAGAATGCACAGATAATTGTAAACATATATAATACGTATATATCTCTCACATTATTTAATATTGAATTATGAAATATTATTTTTTTTTTAAATACAATTAGATAGTAATATTTTCGTAATATGTGATAGTATTTTATCAACAAACAAAATGTAAATAATTTCGGACCGGTTAGCTGGTAGAAAATACCTTTAGGCATTAAGTTCGCCGATTTAAAAATTTTACAAATAAAGAATTTTATTATTATTATTATTAATTTCAATACATAAAATAATAATTACAATGATGGTGAGTTAAATTAATCAAAAAAAATCTGATATGAGTTAATTATGGTTCACAAATAACTTCAGACGTCATTACACGAAACTGTTCTTGAGCAAATATGAAATTGTTATGAAAGATTTTCTTAGCAAAACTAAAATAGACGGAAGAAAGAGGGATTATTTTCGGGTTTGAAAATTATTATTGTCGAGGCGTCAGCTTCTGAAAAGGGTCTTTCAGAATGCTGACAGAAACAGAATAATAATGGGAACAGCAAATATTAGCTCCGTTTTAGAAAGCTGATCATTCTTGATTTGTGGCTTCTATGACTCAAAGAATAATAAAAATATTCTAATATATTATTCGTGACGTCTTCCTCCACCAGAAATATTCAACAACGAGTATGCACGACTACTTTTAAGATAATAGGTTATGGTAGTTCTACTTAGGTACTTGATTATTCATAAATTCATATAAATCAGTTTTTTATAATTATATTAAGACTTTTTCCTTCGCCAAAAAGGTTTGAGAAGTGCTGGCTTAATTTAAAGCTAAGCAAGAATGTACATAGTAATACTAACATTGTATTGGTTGTCTAGTTTCTAGTGATTACTTCTCGTCATATGCCTTTTCGAAATGTCGTTGATTCTAGCTATGCACAAGCGTCTGAAGATAGGTTAATAAATAAAGTATACTAATAATTTTAAACAAAAGCAATTAGAAAGAGTCCTCGTGTATGTGACAAGTGTCCGCGTC
>JAPWLS010001554.1:0-51841 GCA_028551675.1 Tineola bisselliella
GTATGTAAAGAATCTGAAATTTTTCATCATTTTATCTGAAACAGTTTTCCTAAATGGCACCTAAAATAATGATTTTTTATTATTAAATATAAATTTAAAATAAAATAGGCATTACACATACAGAGGACATATACTAAAGTTATAAAACTTTGATACAAATCACCCTAGTTCGACCATTTTTCCTGATAGTTTATTGCTTAATTCACTTTCTAATAAAAAAAAAGGAAATTATTCACTAATTTTAATTCTTAGGAAAACAGTGTGAATAATAGATATATAGTATGCATGTGTTCTAACGCTAAAATTAATACTTAATTAATTAAAAGCAATAATAATTATTTTATATTGATAAAGATATGTAGATTATAAAAATAATAATGTAAAGTTATAATTTAATAATAAAGATTTGATTTTTTAATAACAACTAAGTATAATCATAATTTTACTGCGTACAATAACGCGACCTTAGGCACTTAAGTAAATTACAGTACCATTTTTAATTTAATAGACTAATTTGACAGTTAAATTTTTTTTTAAATGTTGCCAGCCAATTTTTTATTTAAAAAAATATATAATGCGACTTAACAAAGCCCACTATTCAAAAAATAAATGTTAATAATTGAAACAGCGTATTGAATCACACAATTACAACACAATTTTTTTCAGACTATTATTATCCTACTAATTATTTTAGTCTATTTAATTAAAAACAATATTACAAATCACTTAATGACATTAATTGCAAACTAAAGTCGCTTATAGTTAACTAAAGTAAGGCTTGAACTACCGGCCCTAAAACTTAAACTCAGGCTAGATTGAGTCCCTCATACCCCGCACTCTCATTATCCGCGAGTTCAGTGCGGACTTTCAAATGCAACAACGTATTATGGAAGTGTTTGCTTATTTGATCGACCTCCTCTGATTGGTCGAGATTGGCTAGCTCTTCGCGGATCTTCTGAATCACCTGTTAAATAAGGAAAGTTATTTTATAGCAACCTAACGACTACTATTATCTACATATGATATCATCAGTCTAGCTAACCACTATCATATATATATCTTTGACCTTTTAAACTCCCAAATTTGTTCCAGTACCAATGTAAATTTGTAACATGGACTTTAAAAAGTAGCAACTAGTGATGTAACTACAAAGCTAATTGAATTAGAAATAATAAAACAACACTACTCACAGCATCAATTAGCTGCAAAGCCACCTGCGTGTTCTTATGCTCTCGGAAATATGAATATCTGAAATTAAAACGTCATTATTGCACAGTAATCAACAAATAAATGAATATAAATATATGACGACCAATCTAGACTAGAGTGATTACAGACGTCTAATCATTACCTATAATAAAAGTATCCCGTTTATCATAATCATAACGTCCTGGCCACGAGCTAGTATAAAAAATACTTTATAGTATTATAGTTTTTTTTTTTTAAATTAAGCCTACCAATGGGTATTAGGGATCATAGAACCCGTCAAGCCAAACTTACCTTCCCAATAATTCAACTAACAGTTGAGCCTGTACCGCGCCGTCCATACACTGCTGAGCGACTCTTGCGCCTTTCTTGAGGCAATCAACTGCTTTTGTGGCATCGTTAAGGGCCCACTGAAAGTGCGAAAATATAATAAATTTCCTATTTAAGACGATGTATTTTTTATGCCGGCTTGGTAAGACGAGTATCCCCCAATTATAGGTTATATTTGAAAGCATAAAATACACACAACCCTTGTACTAGCTCTTGGTATACGGGCCTTAATGTTTTGGTCACATACCAGTTTCCCATCCTTGGGGCACTTCCAAAACAGATGTGCGCACAATCCGACAGCGCGACTTTGATCAGGCTTCTTCAATAGTTTACTTGCAGCTAATGCGCATTGCGTACGCATAGGCTCTGCATTCTCAGCACCTGTTTATTTATAACAAAAACTATAATTTTATATCTAGTTTATTATAGAAAAAGTATGATTTTTAATTTATAGTTTTATGTTATAAGTTACTTAATTAACAAGATAATTAATCAAGTTATCCAGGGTGCTCTATTTAACAGTGGCGACAATTATACATGGCGATTCTCAATGGTTTCTTTTTATATAATATTATTGACAAAACACTGTATCTATAAAAAAATCACTTTCAAGTACATCCCAATTAAGTTTCCTTCTTCTTTTATTAATGGCCTCAGATATTTATTAAAGACAATTCTGCCAATGTCGAGTATTCAATAAGAAATTATGCAATTTTAATTCACACGTAAACACTCATGTCAAAAAGCCTTCTTCTTCGCAAAACACCAATAAAGTTTTAATTCTAGTTAAAGCTTCTTGTAAAACAGTGTATCGATTTCACACTACATTTGCTTTGTATTTGCATATATAATAAAGAATATTTTGTATACTACGTGGGCATGTATATTAGCTATTGAATCCTTGACACACTAGTATAGTGTGTGCTGATAAACCAACCGGCATCGCCTCACCAAACTCACCAAAACAGTTCATCTGCTCGAACGTCGCAATTATGAGTGTTATGGCAGCAAGTTGCGCCTTCGAATCAGATATCTCGTCCTCGTACAACGAGAAAGCTTGTGACAAGAACTCGTAAGCTATCGTTTCATGATTATTAAAGTTAATTTCACCGATCGCCAGTGCACCCTGGAGATATAATCTGAAAAGGTGAAGAAAGACATATTTTTAATTACTGATAAAACAACATAATCTATGTCATTTTATGTTTACCCTTAGGTATACAATAGGATGTCTATGCCCCTATACAGCAGCTATTTTTCTACATCATAGTAGATCTATTATATATTATTATGACGTTAGTATGTAAGTGGACAATGTCAATATACAGCAGCTAAATCAAATTGATAATTATTAAATTAATATATTTATATTTGTATTGACGAGTAAAAGCGTTCTATTGGAGCCCAATTACTAAAAGTAAATAACAAATTTAGAAAAAAAATTAGACAAACTTATGTGAAATATTATTGCAGATTAAAATGGATTAAAAATATAATTATCACAATGCATTGTGGCAATAAAAAGAACAGAAAAAAAAACAAGAAAGATGACGCTGACAGAATAAACGTCAAAACCCCAAATCTTCTTAAATAAGTATTTTCGGCCTGTAGAATCGACCGCTATATTTTTGAAGTGAAACTTCTTTAGAATCGTTGTGATTTCAAACCGGATGGAACGAACCGAACGGAAATACGACAGGTTCTGACGTTTCGCGCGCGAATTTCAAAATTTGTTTTTGCGATATCTCGACAACCGATGACGTCAGCGCGACCGCGTAAAGGGTTATTCTGATCGAAATTTGGAGGCCTATTCGATTTTTGTATTAAAAAATTTTTTTTGTTTTTTTTTTAATTTTTTTTTTTATGATTTTGGATGGCGAGAGGGGGTGTGGAGGGGAAAGGGGGAGGGGGGAATCGGCGGCGGCTCGCGCCGACCTTCGGTCGACGCTCGATTTATGGCTATATGTCTTACGTGGATCGCGATTTTTGGTGGATGAAGGAGATGGGGGGGGGGGGGGGGGGGTTATATCGGCGGCTCGCGCCGACCCACGGTCGACGCTCGCCTTTTTGGCTGTATCTCCGAAAGTAGACTTCCGATATAGTTCGTGTAAACTGCAATGTTGATCAAAATCATGAGCTCTTTCAGCATCTGAAATTTTTACAGGAATTTTTTAAAATTTTTTTTTAATGATTTTGGATGGTGAAATGGGGGCTGTGGGGGGGGGGGGGGGGGGGGGGGGGGGGGGGGGGAATTGGTTGCGGCTCGCGCCGACCTTCGGTCGACGCTCGCCTTTATGACTATATCCCTTAAGTGGATCGCGATTTTTAATACAAGGGTGAGGCGGCTCCGAAGGCACCCCACTAAAAAAAAATGAAAATAAAATTAAAATATGGAACTTGAGCAATAAATTATGTAATTATGTTAAATAAAATATCTTTTAAAATTAATCAAAATACTTTCATTTTTAAACGAATAAACTTTGTAATTATCCTACCCTTGGTATATATATTCATCTCATTCTTTTCTCGATTTACTGAAGTTTCACTTCTATCGTGTATGAATCGCACACACACCTTTTTTTTTTACTCAATCATCGAATCACCTTCATTATGCCGGCTTGATCAGACAAATGCGTATTATACATTATTTACTGCATTGTAATTGTGTAAATTTAAAAAAGAAAATAAATGTACGATAATACCTGAGAGGCAACTCTGCTAACTCAGCCTTAACCAACATACTAATTGTCTGGTGACAAAATTGGAATATTTTCTGACATTTTTTCTCCCATATTTCATCCTAAAAACATACATTAAAACTAGATTAACAATGACATTAATTACTTACTAAGCTGTAGTGGCGAACAGAAGGAAATTAAAGGTATCAGGGGGGCTGCTCAGGATCACTTAGTATTAGTCACAGTATGTACGAATTGGTATCAATCAATGAACTGTAAAAATTGAAAAATAAATAACCAAACCTTTTCGCGTAAATCATAATATTTGAATGCCAACTTGTACGCATTGAACAGAATTGGCGGGAACGTGTGCTGTATACGCCGTGCTCCGCCATTTTGTAACGCCTTCCTCGCCGCGCTTAATATCAGATATTGTTGATCCGCCGATTCAGATTTGAAATGATGAACTAATCTGAGAGATATTTATTTAAAATTTATTTTATATTGAAATTAATAATTTAAAGAATTGAACATCCTATTTATTACCTTGCTACTAAACCTTGCTCCTCAATAAAATCTTCCATATCAGTATTCTCTACCTCATCAGGTTGGTCTTTCACCAACACATCTACCATCGCGAATATTGCATCAACCTAAAAATAAATGTTTAACCTTTAGCTACTGAGGTGAATTTAATTTTTCACATAGACACTGACGTGGGGGCCTCAAAGACCCGTATATATATATATATATGTGCTTGTATTTAAAAATATTTAGGGTTTTTAGAGTTTAGTGTTATTTAGCTTCAGTGGATGTATTTAAATAAAATAATTTTTTTATAATTTATTTGTATATAATTAACTATCATATCAAAGTTTAGAAAACACTTAGCATTATTGGAAATAATCACACGAGATCATAAATCAGCAAGAATAAATAAAATTATTTTAAATAATCAACAAATTAACTAATTAGAATAATTCAAAAAATTTCTCATAATCTGAGAGGCCCCCGCATCAGTAGTTAAAGGTTAATTAATAATTATCCAAAATAGTAATCCATTATTGTTCTACCATACAATGATTTTCTAATACTCACATCCTGAGGCGTGGCAATATCACGTCCGTTCTCCAATATATCATTAATAAGATGTACAGCGATCATGACACGACCCACATAGTTCAAATGATTAATTAACGGCGCATAATTTTGCAATTTGATTAATACCAGAATATCCTTATAATGATCCACAGGCAGTTTTAGTAGCTTCATAAGTTCTTTGAAAACTGGCGTATTGTGTTCGAGATGAGTTCTTCCACTGAAATATCAAAACATCAAATAAAAACTATCGATGCTTACGGAAACTAGATAAGAAAGGAGTTGGGAGAAAAATATAGCTAATAGCCAAAATCAATATTCAAAATAGCTGAACACGAATATATTATAACAGCCTAAGCTGAAAAAAATACTAACTGAGATCATATTATTATAATTATATTGCTGTGCCCTGACTGGGTGTCACATTGACACTAAACTGTGGGCTTATCACGAATTTAGTCTGGCTTTCGAATCGAGCTGCCACAAGTAAAACGAATCCGTTAGCAATCGGAATCATGAATTTTTACTAACGACTAACGTGCACCAGCAATCTATCAAATAAACGAAAGATCGAGACGTACGAAAATTAACAAAAAGTATCTAAAATATTGTAGTTCCAAATCCGCACGCGGTGGCACTGCTCAAATTTCCATACAAATCGCTTGAAGTGAACTCGGTTCGAAAGCCAGACTAAAATTCGTGATAAGCCCACTGTACTGACATCTTAATTATAATTGTGACATGCAATAAAGATATTTGAATATACCTGAGACCCTTGTGTAAGACAGTTTTAAGTATATATAATTCAAATTTATACATGAAAAACTGTAGACAAGTTATTTATCCAGTCAAAAAAAGTACATACCTATTCTGATGTATGTCTGCGCATATTTTATCAGTATGGGCTAATACACGATCAACATAGTTTAGTTTATCCGGATGACACCTTTGCGCCAGTTTAAGCAGAGCTACCTGAAGGCTTAGCATGTCTTCTGAAGGCATGTCGTTGCGACTCTGAAATTTTTTATACTTTAGTACAATGTTTCCCAAACTATGGGTCGCGAGCGAATAGAATGACACACCAACCGACCAAGATGTCGAAAGTGTAATGGCGAAACATAGGAAACAATTTCATCCTTCCCATTGTAATAACTTTTTTGATGTAGTTTTTAAGACATTAAGTAATAAAAAATTGTATTTAAACTTTGTTTGTTATTTGAAAACTTTCTAGAAGTGGGTCCCGAGTTTGGAAGCTTGTATTAGGTGGGCCGTAGCCCAGACGACCTTGGGAACCACTGTTTTAATAACAAATATATTCCCGTTATTGTTATTTGAAAAGTGAAAGAGCATTATCACTTTTTCCCGAGAGAGGGCGCTCAAAGAAACTTACTTGGATTACTAAGACGAATAATTGTAACTATATGTGACCACGTGACCAAATATAAAAATATAGCTAACAAGAGATTACAATTTACCTGCGTAATAGCAGCCACTTGATCCGAGAAAACTTCAAACAGCTGCACCTCCTGCTCTTTACCATCTTCCATGGCAACACTCAAGTTGACTATACCTTCATTTCTCTATAAATTGACAGCATTTATTTCTTATTAATTTCAATAGCAAAAATTATACAAAGACAGAATTAGAGCTTTCTGCCATTTTACAAATTGTGGTACAATTTTTTTAAAAAAAATATTGCCAATAAAAAAATTGGTAATGACATTTTTATTATTTTATATATTCTTAATGTATATAGAATAAGGTACTCATAATTGGCTATGGCTGACACTTATAGGTCAATCTATAATGCATTACTCTACATTTGATAGAACAAGTAGGAAGTGTCGCTCACACATAATACCTATTACATGTAATAGTCAAAATGGTATATACAATGTAAATAGCGAATGTGAAATGCAAAACTAATCAACGCCATCTACCGGTCACTAGCAGAATTACTACAAAGACGTACCTGACTATATGTAGCAAGTCGTTCAATAAGCGCTATAATAATGTTCTTAATATTGACACCAGGCTGGAGTTCTGCGCACGACTTCAAGAACGGCTGAAGGTTGGCTAAATGAAATTCATCAGGGAACACCTGGAAAAAATAATTCATCAATATTATTCAACACCCTCTTTGATACAATCAACTACTTAGGGACAAATGTACTGGATTTGATTCCCAGTCAAAACAAATATTTTTATTACAAATACGATATTACATTCTTAGTTTTCGAGACCTACTTATGTTTGTGTTGTCTTGCTTGTCCTGAGACCAATAGTACAAGAAGTTTTACTTTAGTGTCAAACATTGTATGTACATATACATATTTATTTATCATTAGACTCATAAGTTAGTGGTCATCAGCACTTTTAATATGCAACCTGTTCTGAAATCTAAGATTGAAATGGAAAAGACCTCTAAACACTGACCTGTATAATACATTCCATGAGATACTCCTGTGCAATAGCATCACGACAGCTCACGACTTGTTCCAGAATACCTAAAACATGAATTTCAATAAATTTCTAATTACTTTGAATTGTAAGTTATTCTATGAATTCTACTAATTTAAAAGTCTTCTATGCCACTTACTATCATGTTTATTACGTTTAATTTAATTAGATAGTCCGTGAACGCAAGACTGAAAAATACACACAATAACAAGCCGCATAAAATCTTTGAAATTAGTCATTAGTAAAAATAATATCATTGTTAAACAAAATTATTATTTTACCTGGCAACACCAATTTTCCATAATCATCAACAGTTACAGATTCAAGTTGCGACAACCTAACCAAGTTAGTGCCGACCAAAATACGCAATTCTGAGCGCTCACGTTCGCGACGTTCTTTATCTCTGTAACAACATAAAAAAAACAATTAGGGAAATCTTTCAAGGCTATCGGCAACACAGTCTTCCATTACAACACGTTACTTACTTATGCATTTTTAAAGAAATTGAAATAGTAAAGGTAAAAAAAAGTCACACTATACCTAGAATGTCCCTGATGTTGCATTCTGACCCATAGCTTGTTCATTTCAGCAAAATTCATTAACACAAAATCAATGGCGTCGCGTGCCTGAAATAATAAATTATGTCATATGTATATAGAAACCCCTGTTCTAACACTATTACACCATAGTGCAACATTGCAGACTATGTTCCATCTGTTAACTGCAATAAGTTCATCTTTGAAAATTTTGATTGTGAGATAAAAGATTTATTAGCGCCATCTACCGATCACTCATCCACACCTCAGTACCTTCTCATTATACATACATACCGTGCCCTCACTCTCATTGGGTGTCTCAGCAACATCGGGCAATATGTTCCTGGTGCATTGCAACAGATAGTTTCTCAAGAACAGTCCACGCAAAGGATGCTGCACACCACGACACATTTCCACCAAATCCTGTATAAGAGATAGATATTTTTTATACTGTACTAGAAAACTATAGAGGTCTAACTTGTTTCCCCCTGAATTTGATGTACACACGACTATTTTCAAAAGGAAACAGTTTTTTGTAGGTATATAAATAGAAAGAGAAACGATCACGGTTGTGAGCAGCAAAAGGGATATCTGCGTCCCTTTCACACATGCCTCAACTTCAATATGATAACAATATAGTTATCCCTTTCTAATGATTGTTTCTTCCAGTCCAAAGTCCAATTGGTATCCATTTGAATATTGTACAGTCAGCACAAATATTCGTGTAATATTTATTTATTAATAATATATCTCACATCTAGACATACTGCAATTATTCAAATTTAATATTATACTTACCCTAAGCAAATCTCTTCGTAGGTTCGAATTGGTCTTAATATAGACCAATCCAACAGTAATAAGCAAATACAATCTGGGCACTATGTTGCCAGCATATTGCACTAATTCATAGAGATCGGCAACTTTTCTGCCTTTTTGAAATTCCTCAAGTAAATAGAGTTCCAGATGACGCAGTTCATCCGTTATTGCCATATCTTTTTTTTTAATTAAGGACAAATAAATAAAGCAAATGTCTAGAATTAATCCTTAAAAACTCAAGTAACACACTAACTAGCTTAACATCAGGCAGAGTGTGGTCACATGTTAGGATAATATAAAAAAGAATAATATTAAAAATATATATATCCCGACTACTTAGAACTATTTATTATTATTTTTTTACTAATAAAATATTAAAAGAATTTTTATGGCTTTTTTTATCTATTGTAATCTAGTGTATAGTTTATTACAGCAAAGCTTTCGAATTAAGCCACAAAAAGTATTTTAAATTGGTTGTTTATAATTAACTTAACAAACACCACAACTTTATTATAATAACATAGAAGACATGTCCAAACTGAGTATTGTGTTTGTACTTCAGGAGAGAAGCACTTACAATCAAGATTAATATCTAATTTAATTGGTTTTAATATACAAATAAACACGAACTTTTTACATAAAGGATACACAGTTCATAATAACTTTTAGGTGATAGCAAAGAAGTGCGGAGTTCACCTAACAATGTTGAAGCATGCTTCAAGGCATCCATTAACTTTGATTTATCCAGACATCTTTTCATCTGAAATGCCTGAAAATTACACACATTAAATGTAAGTTTACAAAACAAATTCCGTAGAAATCAAGTCAAAACATATACTGTTATGTTAAATTGTTCATGAAGACAGGAATTGCGATTACTACATAAGTTATTGTTCACTTAAACGTTTCCTTTACCGTATTTTAAATATAATGACCTTACCTGAACTTTAACCACATTTAAAGACTCATCAAGAAGCTTCTCCTGTTCTTCAACCGGTGATACTTGATTCGTCATTTGAGCCTACACAAATATTTAAAATTATAATACGCACTTTATTGCATAATCTAATTGTAATGTATTGTTATTGAATCGACAATGTTATTGTTTTTAAATTCACACTTATGAAGGTAAAAAATAAATAATCAATCTATCAACCACCCTAATTCTTATCAAAAATTGTAAGACTAACTTGAGACCATATGTATAAAAACGGGTGATTAAGCGCTTCCATCTGGTGTAATTTATAACTAATGTTTCTGTGATGAGCCGCTAACGAACCTGCTACGTGTACTGAACAAAATACAACGGAAGATGCTGATTCTCGAACTCTTTGGAGCATAAAATAAAGCCTCTACGAATAATCGCTTCAAAGGCGTCAATGACACTGACGTTTTACTTTTAAACTTAAACATTACAATACATTAGAATTCATCTTATTTATTTTGTAGCAATAAATAAAATATTTTTAACTTGTAACACAGCTTGCTAACATCATATTTGTCAAAGTTGTCAATCAGCGATTTGATTCAAGTGGTCGATTGGGGTTTTTCACAAAGATGGATAATAAACCCAGCTTGAGTCAATATTTTAGTGAGTCAGATGCACCTCCTGCATCACAATTCTTCGACGAGATCGGTACTATGCCAACTGATATGGTACAAAGCGTTTATTTGGGAGAAAGTGAAGGTGTGTTCACTGTTTACAAAACATTTTCACTGAATTATAGAAACAAATTCATTTAATATTCATATAAATAAATTTAGCTTATTTATCTTGTCAATTACAGTGAAGCCACCGCAACAGCCAACGTCTACGAATTTATTTACGAACGATATGACAGCTTCATTTTTGCAAATGAAATCACCTTCAGAAACTGTTTTTAGCAATATTGTACCAACTGTAAGTGGTTCTACTGCGGTGCCGGCTACAAGTCTTCCAGATCCTTCTACATTCTTCGACAATATTGGTCCGGAACCTGCCTTTGGATCAATTCGAAGTCCTATTCAAAGTCCTACTGAAGTGGTTATTCCAGCCATTGAAAATTTATCTATTAAGGTATATTATGCATAATTATTATCTAAGCAGTTGTTCCTCACGTACTTGATACTGTATTTGAGGTGTCTACAAATTTTAATTATGGAAGTAACAACCTAAATTCATTTATTTGAAGAATAACACCCACCTTTTCTAAAACAATGCTTTAATTGACTTTTTTTTTTTATTGCAGAACCAACAAGTTGACAAGGCAGGTGATAGAAGACGAGATGCTTGGATACCTGACGAGGAAGCTCAGAAAGCGTTACTAAAGGTAAAAAATATTATACTTGCTGCAATTTTCAGGTGCATCATCTAGTTGACTTTACAAAAGAAAAGAGCGAGTCTATTAAGTATTGAAAAATTATTTCTCTCAATATAATACTGTGGCAATATTAAGCAATAACTAAAATAAAAGATACAAAAGGTCATTCATTGGGGTGATATTTTTTACTTAACTATGGAACAACATTGTTAATATGAATTTTACTTTAAAACAAAAATCGAACATTTTAAATTCAAATAGAATCTTTGTATGAAAGAATTACTGTGGTCAAAATGTATGATTCATGTTATCCAGGTAAACTCATACTGTACTTTCAATATGAATACAATAAGTGTCTACTTTGTATAAAATTTTATATCAATGAAATAAAAATGTGTGTAATGTAATTATATAATTTCAGGCACAATCATCACCTAAAGGCTCGTTCACACCTGAGAGAGAAGCTCTCACAATGCCTGGTCTTTTACTTGAAGAAGAGCTTGTAAGTTTATGCTAACAAAATTTCATTCTAAAAATTGCTATCATAATTTTTTTTACGAACATCAAAAATCTGGAATTCAAAATGTCAAAGTGACAGTTAAAATTGTTGCCAGATTAAATATTAAAAAATTACCAGATATAGTCTGTTCCAATTTAAATTATTACCTTTAACATTTGCAGATAAATATGATAATAAGTAACATTATTTCTACAATTACCAGGCAGATTCCCTGCAAGAGGTGTCAGTGAAATATCTAGGAGTAAGTGAGGCTGGCAGTCGTGGCGTATTACGGCAGGAGCATGTCAGTAGGGATGAGAATGGCCTCCGAGAGTTAATTCGAAGTGGATATTTAAGAGCGGCAATTAATTTGACACATACACTTTTGGATGGAATTGGACAAGGTTTGGATGTAAACAATTTTTGAAACATATGACTCTTATAATTTCTCAAGTGTGACACGTGACTAGGCATCTACTATATTGTCAATAAAATAACTAGGTATTGCATGAGGAGTTCGAATTATTCTATAATGCAAAACTATCTGATAATTGATACTTTTATGTTTCACAATAAATTGCTCTGTGATTAAAATAGGATTAGTGTTATAAAAGTTACAACACATTCTGTATATTCATACAAATCTCTTATATCTCTGTCAGGTGCTGGTCGTTTGAATCGTCCATCAAAACACTCGGCTAGATCTCTCCAACTGTGGTTTACAAGATTCGTCCTATTGGCTAAGATCAAACGCTATGATGTATTGACTAAAGAGGTGGAGGCTTTTGGCGAATTGAATAAGCCTGACTTATTTTACCAGGTAACATTGTACTACACTACAAATGGTCTCACCATTATTTTAACTCGTAACTTGAATTATAGACATTTCTCTTTTGAGAACCTACCTTGGAAACTTTAAAAACTCCTTGTTGTGCCCACTGTTCATCTTGTTTTGTTCCATATTAATTATTGTAAAATAATTTCAGTTCTACCCGGACATATACAGTGATCGTGTAGGTTCGATGGTGCCGTTCTCCCTACGACTGTTGTTGGCAGAGTTACCATCTCATGTATCGAATGATAATGAAGCCATGGAGAAGCTTTATGTATTATTAGAAGTTATTAATAAGGTTTGTACTAGGGCTTCCAATCCCACAACACCGAGATCTCAGTATTGCGGGATCCCGCATCATTTTTCAGTCCGCATATGTTATTTTTATATATAGATTACGTATGCGTTATTTTCGGGATTAGAAAGAAGCATGCACATGACCTCTCGCGTCGTAATTAACGTCATAAAAATGTCTGTCAACATTCAGTTTTTTTTAGATTTAGTATATATTATATTTTGTAGTTGATAGATTTTTGTTTTTTGCGGTATTGTTTCTGTATCCTGTGATAAATAGACAGTGTAATTTGATTGATTGATCCACTTTTGCTTTGGCTTGTATGCATAAATTTACAATAATATATGTCGTAATAACGCACGATATAAGATATATGTATTACGATTGCCATTTTCAGATGTTAACAAATCTCCGTGAAGGTAAAACTGAGGATGGCAGTGCTACGTTGGAATCAGAACAAGATAAAGAAGAATCTATAAAATTGTGGAATGATAGAAAGATTAGAGTCATGCATTCTGTTGCTAATTGCGCTATTTCTATGAAGGTATGAAGCGTGCGTTAATAGCTCTGCTTAACTATAAGCTGTTAAAGAGTTGCCCTGAAATTTACAAGCATCGCATCCTTTCATAGATGTTATTCTAGATTAAGATCAAGCAAATGAAAGTAGTGTGAAGTACTAGTATTAAAAGATAAATATTTGATGTAGGCTCGGCTATGTTAAATATGAAGTAGACTTGATAGCATGTACTGTAATTAGAGTGGTTTAGGCCACTAAGCTACAAACTGTACCTATGTGCAATCAAGTATATGTATATACAGCCGATTCTCGTTAATTCGAAACTCGAGGGACTCTTTTTTTTATTGATAGCCCAGCATATGGCCACACTCCACCTGATGTTAAGCTAGAGTGCAGGCAACTGTTACCACAGACAGATGTCCGCGCGCAACAGTCGACTCCACTATGCCGGCTTGAGGAGACGAATGTGCTCTGTCCAAATTAACAGGGTACACTCCTCTCGTTATCCCGACTATATACTACCAAAAACTGATCCCGAAACGCGACTAGGTCACTTCGCGGGTGTTCCGCTCGAAAGTGGTGGTACTTCCCCATCCATGCCATCATCAGTCTGCCTACCACTCTTAAAATATTACAAATTATCGAGTGTTTAAAATATCAAATGATTAGAAATTTTTAAAGACATCATTAAGTGTTGATCAATTATTATTTATTAATTGCTATTCTTTAACAATATGAATTAATTAATCTTTCGATAGAACTCTGTTATGCTGGTTTGCTTCAGAGCACATCGCTGCTGCTCGGACTGCTCAATAACTTTTTTAAGAGAATTACAATCTTTCTGCCTCTTTCTCTCTGCAACATTGAATTGTCGAGTGTTTGACGCCGATGATTTCAAATTAATGCGTCGTTTCGTTTCGTTAATTTTTTAATTCGAATTACCAAGTGCTTAAAATTGTATGGATTTAGTTCGAAATATAAAGAGAATTTGTGGGGAACTCATGATACATACAATCAACTTTGAATTATAGAGAGGTCTGAATTAACGAGAGTCGACTGTATATATCAATTCTACACATTATCGTTTTAGCAATACCGTCACGCACAATCCGTATTAACGACACTAGCATCCGAGCCTGGCATCACTCCTAAGCAGGAGAGGGCATTGAGAAGCGCCCTCTGTAGGCTCAGTTTCCAAGCTGGACAAATAGGACCCGCTTTGAGTTATTTTGAAGAGGCACAAGAGGCTAGAAATCATTTGTAAGTATTTTTACTCGGCCAGTTTAGTAGATTTAAATCATAACTGTTGTATTTTTCACTACAGCTGTCCAACCCCAGATGTCAGGGAGTATGTGGATTTGGGATTGATTGATGTAGCACGTGGGAAATACCAGGATGCGTATAACAACTTTGTTAAGGCCGCAGATCAAGAACCTACTAATATTATGGTAAGAAAAACATCTATAAATTGCCAATTTTTAGTGACCTATCTCAATAAGATCAAAGATAGCTTTTCAGATGAAGCGAACAAGATGTCTTACCTTACTGTATTTCTGTCATTTGAACTAAATTAGATTCAATTTATATATTATACTTCATATCTTTTGCATTTATTTAACTGTGTGTAACTCTATCCACAGACTGTACTTGATATCTGTTTTCATATGTCATCATGGACACATATAACAGGTTTCAAAATAATGTAATGATCCCAAACTAGGTTGTTCTATTAGAAATAAGAACATTACAATCTTGTAACACTTAAGATGTGCATGTAGTTTTTTTAAGCGGATTTAAGATGATTGTACATCTAACCCAGGGGTCGGCAACCTTTTCTAGCCGCGGGTCAAAATTAACCAAAATGCGAGTATTAAAGAGACGTTTGGGTCAGAGATATTTTCGAATTAAAAAAATTAAAAAAATATTTGTATATCTTATACTTTATTTTTCGTAATTAAGGTGGGTCACTTGAAACTGACCTTGAAAATACCAAACTACTCGGTGACCCACGGGTCATAGGTTACCGATCTAACCCAATGGTCGGCAAAGTGCGGCTCTGGCCCAAATATCCACTGAGCAAGCACATTGTTCGCATTAATAAATATTTATTAAGTATGAAATTTAGTTTTATTTAGTGTAATAAAAGTTTACTAAACAAGCAGATTTGAATCTTTTTTAAATTGTTAAAATGTTCATATTTGGCTAATAAGTTTGCTGACCACTGACTTAACCTATCATTTCTGGATCAGAATCAACTTGGCAGTATAGTGGAGCCAACTGTTCCATCAGACCCTGTTCCATCAGACCTAGTGCATATTCTATTCCAACTAATTTTTTTTATTAATTTTTAAATTATAGGTAGCCAATAATACAGCAGTCTGTCTACTATATATGGGGAAACTGAAGGAGGCGATTACAGTGCTACAGAAAGCGATAAATTCCAATCCGGAACGGGGTCTTAACGAGAAAATATTAATAAACCTGTGCACGCTGTACGAACTGGAGTCGTCGAAAACTCATGAAAAGAAATTGAATTTATTGCGAATGATTTGTAAATATAAAAGTGATACCATTCCTAATGTGTTAGAATGCTTAAAGTTGAATTAGGTAACATTTAAATTAGGATAAGCATGTTCTTTATTTATTATACGCCGTCTAAGTAAACGCGGTAAGCGGAATAAAGGCGTTTGAATTATTTTTTAATTATATTTATTCATGTTTTTTTTTATACATACACAATAAATTTATTATTTTTTAAATAAGCGTTTTTTTATATTACTAGTGTCCATTCTTGTTATTTATTATCTTATTCCATGCTTAACTAATAAAACTTTTTTTTTAAACCCAAATTGTCCTCAAATCTAGAATGTATGAAGTGAAGATGTTTAATGTTATATATGTATATTGTGTTATTAGTAGGTCATCACTGTTTTCGCATGTTTTAGGGTTAATAAAAATATATTATTATAAATAAATATATAATTGATAAATAGTAAAATGTTTAATTTTTTGAGTAACACCATTTAAAACGGCTATTTCCCGCGCTTGTAATCTCAATAATAACATATCAATCTATTTTTTTGTGACATGGGTATATTAGAATTTTGTAATTCTTTATTAGGCTGTTACCTGAATACTCGACAATGGCAGAATTGTCTTCAATAGACATCTGAGGCTGTTAATAAAAGAAGAATATATCAATCAATAATTTCTGGTAGATCTTAGACAGCATTGTCTCATTAATCACTTAACCTGAATGACTAATACTCTTCAAGCTAATGCCATAGTGGAGACACTAATAATATGGAACAAAATTATCTGTGTAAAGTATATTATATTTAGTCCATGTCACAAGACGTCTGGGCCAGTTTCCGAAAATTTTCTAATTATAATCTGTTTAAAATTTATTTTAATTCAGTCGTTATATTAATCAACGGCCTTGCGTTAAATTTTACTCAAAATGACAGAATGTACAGTCAGGGCAAAATACTATTTAGTTATTATATAACAACAGTGGCGGCCTTAGGGGGTGGCGAACGGGGCAATCGCCCGGGGCCTCGCTCTTGCAGGGGCCTCGCGCAACAACCCAAGCAAATTAAAAAAATATATAGGTATATAGAATATATACAATGATATTGATGGACATGAATTGTACGAAGAACTGAATATGTGTAATATCTAAACCAAACAACCAGATCTACTTTCGCACACATACTTTTCAAGAAGGACAAAGGGCCTCGCAAAGACCTGCCGCCCGAGGCCTCGCAATGGGTAAGGCCGCCACTGTCTAACAATATTAGTTTTTAACAATAGGTATTTATATCAAGAATATAGATATTCACATAATTTGTAAATATAACGAATGAATTTAAAATAACGTTCAATTAATGTATTATTAAAAACCCGAGCAATTTTATTTTTCATAATTTTGCATCAGACTATACGTATAGAGATAGAAGACACAAACAAATGAAAGCCCGACATTTCAAACTAACGATTTAATAACACGCGATTCATGTAACATTTTCAACTATATGCTTCTTTGGAACGACCTTGACATTAATTTTACGAATTTTAGTATAAAAATATACATTTAAAAACGTAGTCGCTTCTACTACATTAAGGAATGCTCCAGTTTTCTGAATATTTTATTTATATATGGAATAAGAAGTGTGTAAAACTCAAAATGTAACTTTGAAACGTCGTAAGCGTAATAACGAAACTGGAAAGAATGTATGAAAATATTTATATACGTGTATTTATTTATATCTTATTATTTGTTTTATATATTATTATTATGTGTATGTGTGATGAGGTTCTTTTTATTATTATTATTTTTTGTTTATTATTTTTTAATGTTATTCTTGATCTGCATCTATTCCTTCCGTACGCAACTTTTCTGCTGGTCCGAAAGGTTAACAGGTGGATAATGCCCAAGAACATTAAATTCGCCTTTTGTAAAGTGCAAAAGTTTTAAATAAATAAATAAAATACTTCATTAGCATAGACATTACAGGCATGCACTTGCTTATCGTTAGTCTCTACAATGGCTTCGGAAAGGAGTATGACGAGAAGACAAGAAATTTAATCGTAGCCTGCACACAAAAACAAATGAATAAGATTAACGAAATAATTCAATGCAAAAATGAATGCCGATATCAGATCAGTCAGAAACGAAGCACCCTCGAGGTAAAAGTAGACGTCACTGGTTTACCCAGTTGGAACACTGATCCAGTTATTTTTTTGTCCAAGTTTAATTGCCTCATTAGAAATGAGTCAAATGGTTCCTGACGCAGTCGCTCCTACTATGAATATCGATCTAACAAAAAGGATTATTAAGTAAATCATAAAATAACCTAACAATATATAGCGCAATCTCGACAACGATACTGAAGGGAATTAGAAAACAATTCGTTATATTAAGCAATTTGTTACAATGAGGTTCGTCACACAGCGGTTAAGTAGGTCCAAGATTTGTTTTAACAAGGCTAAAAAAAATTAATCTCAGCCTTCGTTAAATAGAAATAAATAATAGGTACTTTCTTTTTATATTGTGCAAAAATTGAAAATTCGTTATGAAAAGGTTTTTAACAAATGTATTCGTAATGTAAATGTATATTTTGCATTAGCTCTTACGGGCAGTTCTAGGGGATTTCGAAAAATTCGTTATATTAAAGTTACTTTGCATTATTAAAAAAAGGGTAAATAAAATAAAACCACAATTACTATGTCTAAATTGTTCATTGCTTGACCGTTTTTTTTTACATTTTCCAAACACTTATAAATGATCATAATTAGTTCGAGTTTTAATACAAACACGGATACATTCGTACGCCCACATCATATCCAATAGCTACAACTAAACCAGACATTTCCCCGCAAATATCTAATAAACCCACATAGGTATTTTAAACGGTGACAAATTACAAACCGTATCGATATTAGATATCCCCAATTAAATGTCAAAAAAAATACACTTATAATACTTAAACAGCCATATTGTTGATTAACTAAACGGAACTATTGTTCGCAACAGACACAATGAAACAGACGAATTAAATCTGGCTTAACGGCTAGGGTTTAGCATCGTGTCATATGAGTTTTGAACTGCATTAATTTCTAATACCAAATAAATATCATTACCACTTATAAAACTTGAAAATTTATTGCTGAAACATTTAAAATTCAGAATAACGAACAAAACAACAACAAACATAATCCACTTACGATTTCATAGTATGTATTGTGCATTTTGCCCCATGTTTTACCTAGTTTTATACCACTATTTAGATATAAAACACTGTAATGAACTAATTATTCACATAATTTCACTATTTTACACAATCTTTAAAAGAAAATTCATAAACTTTTCACTTAACAAAATAACTAATGCTATGAAATCGTAAGTGAATATTTTTTTGTTGTTTTGTGAATAATTCGAAATTTTAAAAGTTTTAGCAATAAATTTTCAAATTTTAGAAGTAGCAATGATGTTTATTTGGTATAAAATCGCTTGAATTAGGTATTAATGCAGTTCAAAATTCATGTGACACGATGCTAAACCCTAGCCGGCTTAACTCTTAAAACAATAAAATAATAGATTGAGAACAAAATTCGTTTTATTATACACTGTCGTACCAGTTTATTCGCACAAATTACAACCAGTCTGGTCGCAGTTTGAAACCACTAAACGTTTCGTTTCTTCATTTGCTCGATAGTAAACAAAACGTAACCAATGAAACTATTACTATATAGCAAGAATCGTAACTATCAATAGGATAGTTTAGGGCACTCAAATGTCATTTCTTCAAACAATAATGACAGTTAAGCGCTCTAAACTCTACCCATAGACACTGTTTTAGCTTAGAACTATTATGATTGTATTGTAATGAATAGACCAATACTATTTCTATTGCCGCGATACTTCTTAATCCGAGCGTCAAAGTAAGGACCGAAGATATATTTTTACATTGAGACGGACGTTTTAATTAACTTAATATTATGACTCGACTTAAATTCATATTTAATATATTGATCTTGAATGTATCACATGTTAAGAAGCACATTATTATTTTATATAGTGCAATTCAGTTACTGAATTTCAATACGAACTTATCGGCAACGTGCAGAAGAAAGGCTTCGTTTAAAGTCATACAAAAAAAAAACTATTGACATTTGACGGTTGCGTTTGCGCACAGATATTCACCTCTGCTCTTCTATCCACTAGAACCTGTGTAGAACCTTAAACTAAGTCAATAAAACACCTTACTTAAATATGTATTAGCAATTTTTGAAAAAGACAGATTTTTTTGATAAACTTCAGAAAATATTAAATTTAAATATATGTATATAAAAATAAGTTCACGTGATTACAATAACGTAATTGGATGAAATAAAAAATATCTCTGATCTCCAGCCTACACGTAAACAAATCAAAAAATTCGCGGCAATATAAAAAGTACGCAATTAATTTAAAATTACCAATGATCTTATCATAATGCTAACACTACCTTATTCATAATATTTTAGACCACTGGGTTTTACACTAACAACTTATATCTATTTGGTTGAAATTTGTGTTACTTTATTTTTAGGTAATATTTCTTCGTGACGTCATAGAACTGAACGTCAACGCTCTAAGAAATATTTCAAGTATCATAGTATTTCAAGTGTCAAATATTTTCACATCAAAAAAACTGGGTCGATTTATTTTTATTTATCTATAGTAGAAAAAAAGTTCTTATATGACGAAAAGATTTCCAATTTTAAAATTCGCAGCCAGTAAAAGTACATCCATAAAGGCTCGCATTAACTCAAATTTTCAACCAAATAAAGATTGAGCATGAAACAAATTCATTTTAATGAGTATTGTTAATTAAATTAGGAACGCACGATCTCTTTGACTTTTCATCAAAAGCCAATACTCAAACTTGAGGCGCTTGACAATTTCTCAGTAAAGCACAAAACAAAACATCTCACAATTCGACTGTTGTTCGAATGAAATCAAAAGAATATGCATCCCTTATAACTGGGTTTATCATTTTCACATTAGCACTTAACACTAAAATGTACTTATCGGCTTTATACTAAAAAGACCCCAAATTCATTCCGAGTCAATTAGGGCGTCACCACATAGGACTACAGAGGGCCAGTCACTGACAACTCACAGCACACAATTATGTACAGTCAAATGCAAATTAATGTATTAGATAAATAATATTGTACTCAACTGTAGTTTTTATGTGGAACTATCAAATCAAATTCAGCTTCGAAAGGAGTAGTGAAGTCAACTGTGGGCTTATCACGAATTTTAGTCTGGTTTTCAAACTGAGTTCGCTTCAAGCGATTTGTATGGAAATTTGAGAAGCGCCACCGCGTGCGGATTTGGAACTACAATATTTTAGATACTTTTTGTTAATTTTCGAACGTCTCGATCTTTCGTCCATTTGATAGATTGCTGGTGCTTGTTAGTCGTTAGTAAAAATTCATGATCCCGATTGCTAACGGATCCATTTTACTTGTGACAGCTCGATTCAAAAGCCAGACTAAATTCGTGATAAGCCCACTGTTAACATTAAGCAGAGGCTACTATATAAATAAATCCAATGTCTTATAAAAAAAATATTTTATATCTTAGTTTTATTACGAGATAATCCCACAAAGATAACTTCAGTTTTCATTAATGACAAATTCAAATCAATATTAATCAACGTAACATAATGATAAGATAGTTAATCGACGATTAGATGTTGAAAGTACCGGCCCTTCCTATATATTTATAAACCTTATTCACCTTTAGTTATTCACTAACAACGCTGCCACCATAGGTCATTAATTAAATAAGCGGAGCTGCCAATAATAATTACATTAAATTTAAAATTTACGATAAACATGCCTATCATCGTTGGCTTAATTTTCAACTAATTTGTATTATACGTTTCTTAATAACTTCGCTCTATTCTTACTAGTTTCAATTTTACACAAAACAATTTTCTTCTCACTCATGTAAAATTTAATATGCAGTTAAGCTGACGATATTAGCCCTCTCTTTCTCAACCAAACACCTTACGTTAGTATAATGTTGTTTCAGGCGTTACTTTGCGGAAATCCATATTAAAGGAAATTATTTTGCTTATAATTCCCGCTACAACATTCAATAACTTGTCAGTCGTCGAAGCGAAGCCGAACCGACCACATGTATCCTGATGATTCCATGTGAAGTGGCGAAACGCGTCGAGACAAGTTATTGAATGTTGTAGCGGGAATTATAAGCAAAATAATTTAAAATAATTTCCTTTACCTTACATTAGCTCATATCTTTTTACCTTATCATTGCATTTTGCAAATCAACACTTATTAAGATTGCTATAAAGAGTTTTAACTATTGTAATTCTAGAGTTTGAACGAGAGAAAGATTAAGAGTTGAGAGTGTTATTCTAAGTTCACAAAATCCTTTTCATTAAGCAATTATAACTTATGCTAATAAGAACAGTTCGATTTGTTCAGGAGTACACGCCAACCCTTAACATACACACCAATTATATTAATTTGACTACTGCCTCCCCTTTAACATAGGGCAACACGCGCACTAACTTACTAACAGCTCCTATGACCTATTATTAAAACAACTAACCTAAACATAACTATCAATCAATCATGAAAGAGTGGTAGGCAGACTGAAGATGGCATTAGCCCAGTATGCCGTCCTGGGGAAGTACCACCACTTTCAAGCGGAACGCCCGTGAAGTGACCTAGTCGCGTTTCGGGATCAGCTTGGAAGTAGCCGGGATAACGAGAGGAGTGTGCCCTGTCAGTTTGGATAGAGCACATTCGTCTCCTCAAGCCGGCATAGTGGAGTCGACTGTTGCGCGCGGACATATGTCCGTAGTAACAGTTGATTCCACTCATGGACCGCACTCTAGCTTAACATCAGGCGGAGTGTGGTCACATGTTGGGCTATCAATAAAAAAAAAAAAAAAAAAAAAAAGAAAATAGTGTGCAGAATTGATTGATATATTATAACAGCGTGATAGCTGCCATTCAAATTATTTTAAATGGGATGTCACCAACCAAATAGTCAAACATTGGTAAAAGAATTTACACGTCAAGTGGACCCCCCATTTTCCACTTGATCATAAAAATAAAATCCATGTATTTTTTTCATAAGTAGTTGCTATGTAAAATTGATCCCCCAAACGATTTTTTAAAAATTTTTATTTTAACAACGATTTTTTTTAGAATGAAAATTTTAGGTACTTTTAATTAAAAATTAGTTTTTAAATCAACCGTTAATAAATTAATGAAATTTTCAGGATTTATCGTCGAATATTTATATTTTAATAAAATATTAATAACCAAAAATTATTTGTTTATTATCATATTGTTAATTAACTTTTAAGTTAACAAATGAAGATTTTACTGACATCCTGGTAAAAAATATGAAGTTTTTTTTTATCAGTTTCATGCGTTATTTATTTAAGTTTAAGATTCCGGAATAAAATTTCACTGCTCGCGATTAGTTTAAACAATATGAATTTATTTATCACAGCGCGCCGGGCGCCGAGCGCTATCAGAACACCAGGCGGCCGAGCGTCAGACTACATTGCAGCTTCGGTTAATTATAATTCCAAATTACAATTATAAATATAATCATCAAACGGATTTTATTTTATTTTATTTCATTTGGATTGTTATGATTAATATCAGTACCACTCAATTTCTTCACAGAAGTTAGAAGAGCTTTTTTACACTCTGAGACACTCGACACTCGTCTCAATTTTATTGTGGTTCACCGACCTCCAATAACAATTTATTAACGTTATGAATTTTTAATTGATTATCTATAGCATCACATTTGAAGGTCGGGTCTTTCTTGGGACATCGATACTTAAATTGTTATTTGCAGGCTTTTCGCAAGGATTTCCAGGTTTTTCAGGTTTACGGCCTAGATAAATTGCTCTTTCACAAGAATTGCACATATAATATCCAATAAAATCTTTAAAATCGCAAACTCGATTGGCTGTAATTAAAACTAAGTTTTTTATGACGTATTTATGATTCTTTTTATTTAACGGATTGCAACATTTATTTACTCGACCCATTTTAAATCCGCAAATATTATTTGAATAATAGAAATAAAATTTATAATATTTATAGATTAAGAAACAAAACACAAATTTACACAACCTCAGTTCTATTTTTTAATAATTATTTAACTCATGCACGTATAAACTCATTTAACAACTAAATTGTAATGACTACTAAAATTATTTTGTTATTTACGTGGAGACGCAAATAACAAATGAAAATCATAACCGAGCGGTTTATTTTTTTAACTAAAAATGGAGTAGTTATTCGTAAATTTAAAAATAATAGCTTACTAAATTATCAAACATCATACATATAAAAGACATTTTGTAACATTTTTAAAGAATAAAATTTGTTTGATAATAATAATAATATTGATGATAATAATAATAAAATCCGTTTGATGATTATATTTATAATTGTAATTTGGAATTATAATTAACCGAAGCTGCAATGTAGTCTGACGCTCGGCCGCCTGGTGTTCTGATAGCGCTCGGCGCCCGGCGCGCTGTGATAAATAAATTCATATTGTTTAAACTAATCGCGAGCAGTGAAATTTTATTCCGGAATCTTAAACTTAAATAAATAACGCATGAAACTGATAAAAAAAAACTTCATATTTTTACCAGGATGTCAGTAAAATCTTCATTTGTTAACTTAAAAGTTAATTAACAATATGATAATAAACAAATAATTTTTGGTTATTAATATTTTATTAAAATATAAATATTCGACGATAAATCCTGAAAATTTCATTAATTTATCTTTAACGGTTGATTTAAAAACTAATTTTTAATTAAAAGTACCTAAAATTTTCATTCTAAAAAAAATCGTTGTTAAAATAAAAATTTTTAAAAAATCGTTTGGGGGATCAATTTTACATAGCAACTACTTATGAAAAAAATACATGGATTTTATTTTTATGATCAAGTGGAAAATGGGGGGTCCACTTGACGTGAGCAATTACTGCTGTGTAAATCCAATATACTGTAACTAAAAAAAAACATAATTTTGAGATATATCATAATTAGGTTTTAGTTAAGATATTTTTGCAATACAATGTATTTTCTTATTGATGTTTCAGTAAACATACACAGGTAAATATATAAAGCATCCTTAGAGAACTAAAAACTGTATCTTAAGTTACAATGTACTGGTTTCTCACTGAGTACTCCAACTTAATAAGTTAAGTTGAAATAATCATAATTAGTATATTTTATTGTGTCAAATAATTCCTCATTTGGCTTAAGTATCCAATTTTACTTTAGTTACAAAACAAAATTGAGTCAAAGCATAGTTATAATGGTTTTCATTATTATTATTGAACTAGTTTACAATACTTTATGTGGCTTTACAACAATCATGGGCATTGTTGATGACCTCCCAAACAAGGTACACATTCATACTGTTCTGGGAACAAAGCCACATAGTTAACAAAGCAAATATTAATACTTAAGCCAAGATTTGAAGTTAAGAAGAAAAAATATTGAAAACTGAAAGATTGTAAAAATAAATATGTCCACTTAAGCACTAAAATAGTCTGAACGGAAGAAAACATGATCACAACCGATGATGGCGTCGCTTCACAGCGCCAGAGCACTGCCGACGCCTACCTAACCATTATACATCCCCATTTTGATTAATACATATTCTCTTGATGAACTCGTCTTGAAGCATTACAGTTTTAATCACATTCTGGTTGGTGCCATTCGTAGCCTCCTGGCTGAAGTACTGCTGAACATCTGCTAAGTTCCTCTGGCCGTTGAGTACAGCGTCAGAACTTTGCCAATATTTTTCACTAGGAGAGGTCGTGTTCACCCCTGGAGGAGGAACGGAAGGCGCTCCAGTGTATCTAAAGTAAGGGTTTTTAAGGTCTAAAGTATTAGATGAAGTTATTGTTGTGCCTTCTAAGCTCAATTCCATTGTCACGTCATAGCTCTGACGCTTGTTAGCTAGCAATAACACTCGGCCAACTAATGTCTGTCCTTGTTTAGCAAATATTGGTGTTTCTAATAAACATCTCACTTGGTACCAGTGTGTTAAAGGCTCTGTTGGACTTGTTGAAAGCCAGACATGCTCAGAACTCCCGGCAAATAAAACATCAAACCAGAAAGCTAGTCCGTGGCAGGTGCCGGCTTGCAGCAATTCAAATCTCAATGGCACTTCGATACGATGCAGATCAGTTTCATCTGCAGATAGAAAATCAACAACATGCCTTGTAGACAAGGCCATGCACATGCGAATGTCAAATGTATCCACTATGGGTTGTCTGAAATATTCCTTCATAGCAGCAGTACGCAAAGCACTCAAATCAACTCCATGGAAATAGGTCTGGTACCAGAAGTTAGCTTTATTGTATTGCTCCATGAAGAGAGCATCATCTGTAAAAGGTGCAATGTGTAAGTCACCTCTTGTAGGGAACATGTTGCCATTTGGTTTCAACCATTTCTTTGCATGCAAATACGTTTCTAACATTCTCTCATTGTACAACATGTAACCCATTGGCTCAGATATTATCACATCAACATCCTCAGGCAATTCTATCTCCTCTATCTTTCCTGCTATTACTTGAATCTTCTCGTGCAACCTGTTACTCTTGACGAGAGCTTGGGCATGATGAGCCATACTACTCGCCTCTACTGCATATACTTTTTTAGCCCCTGCCTGTACAGCAAAAAATGACAGGATACCAGACCCTGCCCCTACGTCCAACACAACTTTATCGCAAAAATCACTAGCGTTTGTCAATATCGCACGCTGATACGTACTCGTTCTGATATAGTCTTGCATCATGTTTTGTTGTTGACTTAAATAACCATAAAACTGAAAATATTGCATCGCAGATGAGTCCTCGGTTCGCACAGTGAACATGGACGTCGACTGACCCACCTTGATCTTCGATATGAGGAGATGAAAACTTTGACATTCACCATCTGAGATGAATTTAAAAAACAATGTCTCATTATCAACAGTGAATATATAAGACTGTCCAGCGACTCGCGAACACTCTGTTTGATTGTGGACGGGAAATTCTAGCACCTCCTGCGCCAACACAGGATCCGCACGTAACACTTTTACACTCAAACCTTGAGGGTCGTAATCCACGTTTACGTTAGTGGGAAAATTAAAACGCGGTGTTAACCCTCCGTCATTGTTGACGTTGGAAACCACCACAGAACGAAACGTGTTTGCCATTTTCAGTTCACGCGGCACGCGGCAATAATGGTTTATTTCGATCACTTACGGGCAAACAAAGAAAAACGCCCGTTGAGAAATAGGAGGCCGGTGTAAAATCGATCACCCTCAAACTTTTTGCGCTTCTTTTGTCTATGGATGTGAAACAGCGTGCATGACAGCGTGTTATTTGCTATTTTAAGGCAAAGGGATCAAACCCATTCATTTGAATAAAGGCAAAGGGATAAAGGATTTTATTATAGACTATTATTGTTTTAATTATATATCTCATCTTATATAAAATAATTTTAAAATGAATCAGCATTTTTTTACAAGACTTTTATTGAAGGCTTATTTATTATATTTAAAAAAAATACTGTCATTTTGCAACAGGCGGCCTTGTTTTCTAAGTTTAAGGTTATTTACGGAGATACGTACGTGCGGCTTGGTAATATGAAGGAGTTCGAAAACGTTAAGTGGAAATCCTCTGCTCTAGATGGATTTACTGCAGGCGACTCGTCTGGCGCTTTAAATGGTTTTATAGGTCTTGAAGAATGTACGGATTATGGTTCGGATTTAAAACATAAAAAGTCCAAAAAAGTATGTTTGTTTACTTTATTTGTATAACTTTAAATTAGCCGAAACATTTGCTACCACACAGGAACACCTCAGCTAAAATCAAGGTCAGGCTATTCTCGAAACCCAATTCACGGTTGTAGTGTTATGATAGCCCTGGGATGGTTAACTGGGATACCATTATCAGTCTGCCTACCGCTCATATATACACGCTTGATTACTGCTATATTTGTGTATATTTAAATACTAAAATTTTAAGTTCTTAACAACTGTTTTTATAGAAGAAACACGTAAAGAAGAGGAAGTCAGCCCAAAGCGAAGCAGTACCATCTAAAAAAATAAAACTGTCTAATGGTTTTACAGTGGAAGAATGTATTAACGTAAAACCATCTAAAAACCATATTACAAGCAAAGAAATTAACACAACTCAGAATGTAGTCTCAAATAGTAATAAAAAACAGAGATCTTATTTGGGAGATAAAGTCTCCAGTCAGGGTGTTAATGTTGATGAGATGACGTCATGGCTGCAATACGAGATTCCTGAAGAGATAATTAAAGGTTTGGCAGATCAAGGTTTTACGAAGCCTACAAAGATACAAGAATTAACTTTACCTGCTGCTATGTTAGGTATGTTTAAAGATAATAAACTTATAGTAGGAAATACTTTATCCTCCAAAAAAAATTGTATTGTACATTCTTTTTTTTAAATTCGTAAGTTTAATATAATATGTTTTGTAGTTCCAAATCTGCTCACAGTGGCGCTGCTCAAATTTCCATACAAAATTGCTTGAAGTAAATCCATTTGAAAAGCCAGTCTAAAAAAATTCCACTACACAGTGATTGCTGAGAAATAAATTATTTTTTTCTTCTACGAGACCTTAATGGGCTAGTTAGTAGCTGGTGTGGTGGAGTAAATATTAATAAGATAAATAATGCCATTTTTTACTTTATATGTATTAACATTTTTCAGGACGTAGAGATATATTGGGTGCAGCTGAAACAGGTAGTGGCAAAACCCTCGCATTTGGTATCCCAATAATAACAGGGATAATGAAGTTGAAAGAAAAGGAAAAAGCTGGAGTTGATATTTACAAACTACCCTACAAAAAGACTTCCATCAAACGGAATGTTGCCAATGACAAAAGTAAAGTTACAACTAATAAGAAATCAATTAAAAAGAATAAAAATAATAAAGTTAAGAATATTTCTTCTGATGATGATGGTGATAATCGAGATGAAGGAAGTGATAAAGATGAGGAAAAACCAATGGAATTGCTAAATGGACATAATGCGAAATATAGAGCTAATAGTAGTTCTTCAGATGAAGACAAACAGGATGATACTGACAATGAAACAGATCAGGAATCAAATACAGACTCTTTTGATGATTCTGAAGATGATATAGCAATACCATATAAGAAAAAAGAGAAAATAGATGAAGAAAGCACTGACAGTGATAACTATATGCATTTATCTGAAATGAATGATTTTGATGATGATGATGATGATTCTAATGGTAGTGGGGATGATATGGAAAATGATTTAGAAGATGTAGCTAGTCATAAAGGTAATATACTTCTCAAACTTAAAATAAATAAAGTAATAGTGTATTAAACATATTGTGCTGTCTCTTTCAGATTTAGAATTGGTGAAAGAGATAGATCATGGCGAAATTCCTGAGCATGTGATTGTGAAGACAGGGAAACCGTTGTATGCACTTATTTTAACACCAACAAGGGAGTTGGCGATGCAGATTAGTAGGCATTTAATTGCTGCTGCTAAGTATACTGGTAAATAACGATGGATTGTGTATAAGCTCCATATGATGGTCTATTCTTAGACATGTGAAGGGTGTAGTGCCAATCTTGAACTGAACAGTGATGACAGAGCACATCTGTATATGGCTGTAATGTGGATCAATATTTACTAGGTTTTTTAACCTATCCTTTATATAGATCTTTATTTTATTTTGTCTTGTATACATGTATAATTGTCAAAGATGTGTATATTAAATTTTGGGTTCTAACTAAACGATTGGTACCATGTCTCAGGCGTTACTTAGTGCGGGATTATTGGATGCAAATTTCTCTGTAAATCTTAATTGTATTAATAGATTATTATTTATTTTAATCTTGTGGTCCTTACAATTAGCTAATAAACTTTGCATTACTAGTGTTGTGAATTTACGATTATTGCTGGGACATTTCAATTGGGTCTAGAATGGGGCATAATCAAGAATGGTTTATTTTATTCACAGATATTAAAATAGCTGTGGTGGTAGGTGGTTTGGCTCATGTGAAACAGGAACGTGTGTTATCCAAGTCACCGGAAATAGTGGTCGCCACTCCGGGACGTTTGTGGGAATTAATACAACAAGGACAACTGCATTTGCAGCAATTAGATCATGTGAAGTATGTATATCATGTGTAGTTTGTTTTGGGTTATGTAGAATGTTGTGTGTTATATTTTAGACAGCGCCATCTATGAACCAATAGCGTCACAAGTTTATAAATTGTTTTTTTTTTAAATAGATTTCTAGCAATAGACGAAACAGATCGTATGGTTGAACGGAATCATTTTGAAGAGCTGCATCCTATACTAGAAAGATTAAATTCGGATGAGACGAGAAAAATTTCACGGCAAAATTTTGTGTTTTCCGCTACTCTGACTATGGTGCATGATTTGCCTGCGCATTTAAAAAGGAAAAAGGTAGGAAGACATTCTTTAGATTAAGGCATAAGACTCATTTACTGTGAATTTTTATGCTCAAGTCTGTCAGTCACTGAGGCCAGAGAGACAGAAAGCAATAGTTCTCGAATGGATGTTTCGAGGCAATTTGTATAAGAATTCGGGACTGTTCTAATTCTATACAAAATTTCTCGAAACAAATCTGTTTGAAAATTGCGATTAGCCGCTCTTAAAAGATTAAATCTTTTGACATGTACATTTATTATGTTACTCAAATATTCAATTTTAGTAGAATTTTCTTTATATCTGAGGTTATTATGAAAAAATTCGTTATGATTGTAGGTAACAAAAAGAGGTAAAATAATTAATAGAAGTGTCGAAAAAATGACGCCCCAACAGAAAATAAAGAAATTGGTTGACATGATTGGGATGACAGACCCAAAAGTAGTTGATATAACTACTAAAAATTTAGGTAAGTTATTATGTATCAAAATTAATAAGTAGGATGGAATGATGTATTGGATTGAGGAACGATTACTTAAATTTTCATTATATAATATTTTGGAGTATAAAATTGATTTTCGTCTGACAACATTATTGTTGTTGTTTTTTTTTTAACGCCAGTGTTTATTTAGAAACAAAAGAACATTGTACAGCTCAAGTTTATTCTATGAATCAATAAGTTAATGATAATAATTACATATTAAATGCCCTATTATCAAAATAAGCAATCCAGTACTGTGTTAATATATAGACAAGAATTACATCTAGATCCGAAACAAGTACCTACTTTTTACGAATATATCATATTTGTGAAATATATAAATATTAAATTTTACCAGAAACTTAGTATAACTCAGCCACTCTCAAAGTGTGTTCCGTGGAACCCTAGGGCTAAAATACTGCAAAAAATACCTACCAAAGGGAGATTATAAGGTTACATCTAAATATTCCAACTAAATATTACGTAATATTACATTGCAATATGATTATTCATAAATACATATAAATCAGTTTTTTGTAATTATATTAAAGCCAAAAAAGTTTGAGAACCGCTGGTATAACTGATCAGTAGACTGCCCACTGCACCACACAGGTTGTTATAGTCCTGGAAAGTTCATGAAAAAAATTCTGGTATTCTCCTTGTTGTTACAGGTACAGCAGAAACATTGACGGAATCAAGAATAGCTTGTTCATTAGAACATAAAGATTATTATTTACATTATATTTTGAAAACTCATCCCGGAAGGACTATAGTTTTCTCTAATTCTATTGGTAGTGTCAAGAGGTGAGTTTTTGTTTGCAGTGAGACTTTTATTGTTAAATAACAATTGATTGATGACATAATTATTTTTTAGGTTGGCACAACTGTTTAGTTTATTAAACTGTAAACCGCTACCACTTCATGCAAGTATGCCACAAAGACAACGTTTGAAGAACTTAGAAAGGTAATTTATATTAAATACAAAACTGTTTTCAAAAGTATTTCAAGAAATGCTTGCAACCCTAAGAGGGTAGCTATGATTGTATAGGTTGAAAATTTCAAATCCTTATCATTTTTAGATTCCGTGATGACCCACATGGTGTTCTAATATCGACAGACGTGGCTGCCCGTGGACTTGACATACCTGATGTGGACCATGTTATCCATTACCAAGTACCAAGAACTGCTGAGGTAACATTTGGTATATGGATTATTATTCCACAAAACCAAACTTTGTTTGTGTCTATATGTAGGGATTGTTGATAAATATTTTTTATTTCAGAATTATGTACACAGAAGTGGGAGAACTGCTCGAGCCAATAAAGAAGGCCTAACTATCCTAATGATTGAGCCCGGAGAAGCATTTTTGTATGCTAAAATATGCAGGACGCTTAACAAACGTAATTGTATTTTAATATTTAACTGTTTTTATGAGATTTCATTAACACTAGATTTACCAGACCAGTTGAAATGACTGGTCTCGCAAGATCAAATTAAAATTCCTACTGCGTGTAACATTTTCTTTAATTCTTCTAATCTTCTTTAATTTATAACGGAAGAATTAGTTTTATGAATTTTATATTATTTTATATATATTTGTAACAAATATATACTTTTTTGGCTTTGATAGAAATAGGTATATTTAAGCTGGTAAATCTAGTGTTAATAAGTAAAAATCTGTGGAATTGTTTTTGTGATCTAACATTTTTTTCGTCTTACAACACAGAAGCAGAAATACCAACATTCCCAACACCGCCTAATGTCTTGACAACAGTGAAGCAGACTGTTGATTTGGCGAAGGAAGTTGAACGCATACAGTTGACAGTTAGGAAAACAACTCAACACGAGGGTTGGTTGAATAAAGCCGCTGAAGAAATGGACATAGTTATTGACGACGATTTTGTGTATCCTTTTATTTTGCTAATATATGTTATAATTATACAAAGTAGTCGTTTTACGTTTTTCAATTAGGTTTATCTGGAAACATAAGTTCGAAATTAACAATGTCTAAGGTTGCATCTATTTGTAGAATATTATTCCTTAACAAACGATTACAGTACAAGAAAAACTACAGATACGAAGGGCGCATCCAGAGTCCTTCACGTCAAGAAAAAGCAACTGGAAAACTTGTTATCAAAGACAATATATCCAAAAGGATTTAGTTTTAAATATCCAACTCTAAATAAACCTGATGCTTTAGTGCAAAAAACAGGGGATAAAGCGTTGGAAGTTATGAAGAAATCCTTAGAATCTGACATTATAAAGAAACAAAGGAGAGCGTCTAAGAACGCACCTTTATTAAAATTAGAGAAGAAAAGAAAGGGGAAAAAGTAACAAGTTTTAGTAAATATAAGTTATGTATAAAATAAAATGTTTTATATTTCTTTTTTTTTGTATTTCATTCAGGTGTATTATTTGCGTATGTAAATTGTGTTAGAATTAAAACCCTTTTTTGTGGCTTTTTTTATAACCTTGTATTAGCGTTTTTTTTTTTGAGGACGATTTTTCCAATCTTGAAACTAGTTATTAAAATGGGGTAATAATTTGTAGTTTGCAACACTGAACTTGAACGTGGGACCCATAGACAAAAAGAAAAATGACAGCTCATCTCAGCTGACGGGAGCTTGTGTACAATTTCATAAAATGTAAAAATATTTCATCGAATCAAATACAAAGGATCTGAAACACGACGTTTAAATAATTGTGTAAATAAATCCAAAAGTAATGTGGTTTAATAACGCAACGAAACTTACTCGAATAAAAGTTAAACATAGTTCATAGTTTTATGAATTACCGAACTCTTTATTTAGTTATTTTTCTACGCATAAATGTCTAAAATGAAGAAATTAACTGGATCATTCCGTTTTACACAATGGGACCCTATTCTTTTGATAAGTCAGATTGTTGCAATGCAGTCTGTTATGTATTTATCTTTGTGTTTACTTATGGCAATAATGCAAGACCTAACTGGAGCTGCTAGAACTTTAGACCATATTTTTGAATATCACGTGAGTTTCTAAACTTTCTTTTGATATAACATCCCTAGTAAATTTTAACTCGATGGTGATTACAAACAATAACTGTTAATTGCATTTGTTTTCCAGGAAATCCACGTGAGAGACAATGAGGGGAGATCAATAATATTCGCGTTTGTATTAAACGCTGTGATCGGAGCTATGGCATTGTGGTTGATTGTTGGAAGAACTAAATTATGCTTAGATTTTAGGTATATATCTACACAAATCTGATCCTAAATGTTGTCCTTATAAACAAACACTAATATGACTTGGAAATTAATATAAATATTTTTGTATGTAACAGAATCACTAATTAATAAAAAATAATGGTGAACTCCTCCCATATACATACCTTGAATAAAATTTGACTAATTGACATGAATTGCTTGGGCTTTGGATTCGTGATTCACTTATCCAAAGATGTTCAACTAATAAATATGTCTAAATAGACGAACTATATAATATGCAATAGATATCAGGACGAGCATATAACGCCCATACATGGATCAAATGCTTATTCTTTCAATAATTTTTATAAATGTTTGCGAATTCAAAAAGTTAAGTTTATTTCAGTATATATTAAGTTTTACATTTCTTTTACAGTTGCACCTACCACGTTATCCATTTATTAATATGCTGGTGTTACAACTCAGGGTTTCCCGTCACGTTCTCCTGGTGGACATTGAACGTGGCATGTTGTGCTATAACCTGTGTTTTGGGTGAATTCTTGTGTTTACGGACAGAACTGCAAGCGATACCACTGAGCAGTATCGGTGCTAAAGTTGATTTATGAACGATTGTGGCTAATTTTGTGGCACATGTGATATATTACTTATTGACAATACGGAATAAATGTTTACTTTTTATTGTTTGAAAAGTTATTGTAATTTTATATAATACTGTGTAAATTCTATGTAACAATAAACTCTAAAACTTACTTGAGTTTGCTACCCACCCACTCGGTCAGACAGTACTTTCTAAATCGCAGAAATAAATATGGACTGCAGCTGTGTACATTCTTTATATTAAATAAAATCGATTTTTCTTCTCTTCTTTCAACCATAACTCTCAATAACGTTGTAAAATGGTGCAGTGTTGCTATATAGAGTTTGCACAGTATATAGTTATAATTGTTTGAAGCAGTTATTTCTGATTGCAAACCAAACACAAGGCTTAACCTAACTGCTCAGTTAATAATTTAAGACTTTGTCACTTATTGATGGTCTTGCTGTGACCATAATGATTAAAGGTTTTGAAACGTCATATAATAAGAAATAAAAACGTGATAGTAAGCCACAAAAAGCCTTAACCTAAACGAACACTTAATTTTGATTGTTACTTAGCTAGTAAATTTTTTAAGAGCCCTGTTTAGGTTAATTAGACCTCTAATTGCCAATTTAATGCTTCCTCTTCTATCATTTACAATTATATGATTGAGATGATTTATGGATAGGCATGATTATCTTTAGTTGTTGATCTGTAGTTCTTAACGTTATGTAAAACTTTCAAAGTAGATGCACCTTGTTTAGTATCACGGTTTGATTTATGATGTAATTTGTTTTTTTAAAGCTTTTATATCTTTAACTAAAAATTTAAAAATTGTATTATTTACTTAAATGTCAATAAGAAAATACACTTTATTGCAAGCCTATAACTGAAACTTAATTACGATATGTACTGTATTGGTTTTACATGGCAGTTTTCTTGTGCGTTGATTCACAGTACAGTAGCAAGGTCATACACAAAAAGCTATTGGCAAGACTTCTGTATATAGCTCAATATATTTTAACAATGAATTTGTTTTACACTAGCTTTCAAACCACCCCGGCTTGATTTGATGAAACCCTGCTCCTGTATTCGTATTATTATAACAATAATAATAATTTTAGTACTTATTTCAAATAATTATTTATGAACGATAATAAATACATTTTTCATTTTGACTTGTTTTAATTAAAACTTTCTGGTTTACCACAACTATTCATCGTAGCTCGACGTTTGTGTGCATTGAATAATTTTTCTATGAAGGACTACCGTTGCTCGTTTTGCATGTGTTTAAATAAAAACCAATCTTCCACATTTATAATTTTTTATTTAAAAAACGAATAATATTACAATAAGCAAAATAATATCACAAAGATTCACACAATGACGTTCGTAAATTTCTAGTCTATTTCTAAAAGCGACTTCCATTCCATTACAAATAAAATTCGGCCTTTAATTTCTAACAACAATCTGCCCACCTATAATAAAAATAATCACATATACTTATGTTATCTATGATTGCCTTAATTAGCAATTAACCAACAGAATGTATTCGAATTGGAATTTTGTTTACATAAAATACTAAAAAATTCGATGATTTAATGAAAGTCGCTATTTTAAAAACTAAACGCAGCTATGACGCTATCTCACTTGGACGAAGCACTGTTGGAAAGAGACGAAACCATGTTTCGAAGTAGCTCCGTTGAGCAATAAAACAATGCCTTTTAACTCGGTAACGCTAAAAATAAACATCACAACGCAATTTTTATAGGAATTTCCAAATAACGTTTACATTGAATTATTCTATTAGAAGTAAATTGATATTTGACCACTGCACCCAAATAGAAATATGTTCCAGTCCCAAACGTGTAGGTACCAAGGGTATCAGAATTAAGTAACATTGACACATGAAGCTTGTCGATATTGTGATTACGTCAGCAATTATATATATACTAAATAAAAAAAAGAATACATTAAAAGAAAAATGCATATAGGTACCAATGATTACGTAAGCAGGGGGGGGGAGAGGTTTGCTTACTTTTGCTGACAAGGGGAGGGGGGGGGGGGTAAATAATTGTGAAAAATCTGCTTACGTAATACTTGAATGGCCCCTAATAGAAAAAAATAAATACGAAATCAATTTACTTCTAATAAACAAACTTATACTAACTAATTAGCAGCTACGACACAACCATTGCTAGGTGACGGTTTCAAATACTAAAACCCAATTACTGAAGGCGTTTCATCATTATTTTGTGCACTCGCGTTTATTTGGCATATGTAGTTTTAAGTAAAGAAAGCCAGTACTTTATATAAGTGTACAAAATAATGAAGAGCAAGGCTTAAGCGACCTGGAAACGATCAATTGCAATTAATCATCTCGTGGCGGTCTTTATACATAAAACAATAGACGAAAGCCTACATACAAGCCTTCTATTCAGTTCTTCCGTTCGCCAATCCTTAAAGTGAACCTTGTTTTTAATTGTTTTTACTTTTTTTGCATTTTCGTTTAACTTTTAGTATTATATAATAGACAAACGGAATAACTGTGAGTTTATCACGAATTTAGTCTGTCTTTCGAATCGAGCTATCACAAGTAAAACGGATCCGTTAGCAATCGGGATCATGAATTTTTACTAACCACTAACGAGCACCAGCAATCTATCAAATGAACGAAAGATCGAGACGTTCGGAAATTAACAAAAAGTATCTAAAATATTGTAGTTCCAAACCGGCACGCGGTGGCGCTGCACAAATTTCCACACAAATCGCTTGAAGCGAACTCGGTTCGAAAGCCAGACTAAATTCGTGGTAAGCCCACTGGTTATATTTTTGAATTCTCTCATAAAATAAGGCATATAAGATAGAAAAATAGTTACACGTATCAACAATGTTTTTAGGGATTGACATGTCAACAACTAAATGAAGACTCAACGAACAGCGTCAAACAGGCGTTTAAGTAAATCTGTAAAATTTTCGTGAGCTGCTACTACTACTAGCGCCATCTGTCGGTTACTTTAAGAACTTTTTTGTGCTTAAACTAAACCATAAAGACAATCCCTAAAAACATTTTTTTATATAGAGAAAGGCACTGAAATCTACCAAAAAAAATAAGCATATCTAAAAAATACATATATTTCTTATATTTTATTTTATTTTTCAGATATGTATCGATAGAATCATTTAATTAATACACATGATGTTTTGTGTCCAATGGCCCTGCCTACCCCTGCTACAATTAAACATTAATTCTTAACACATTATGTACTATGTCATTATGAAATGACTTAGTAGCAAAATATTTATTTCGATGTAACATCAAACCCGGAACCTAATTAAAAAAGTAAATAATATATTCGAGATATCAATCAAATTAATTAATTAACACTAGAACTACCAGCCGGTCAATATGACCTATTTTAACCTACCGGTCAAAATGACCGCATGACTTGTGCTTGCAAAGTATTAAATATAACTCAATAAATTTATTGCAAGTTTGTAAAAAACAGAATGGCTTACAAAAAATAATGAGTAAGGTTTTATATGAAAGTCTCGTGAAGAATTTTTGAGACCGGCCATATTGTCCGGTTGGTAGTTCTAGTGTTAAACATTCAAGGACACGAGCACAAAAGACCATGCGAATAATTTATTTTAATATATAAACAATTTGTAATAAAAAAAAGTGTTTTTGGTGCATATAACTACTATATAAGCACTATTTACAACTAATGTGAAATATAAAACACGTGATTAAAGCACCAGCAGTACTGAGAAAGGTCACACCTTTGCATTGCTAAGTAACTCGAGCATTTCTAAAAAATATTTTTGACAGATTAATATATTTTCTAATATTAAATTGAAAGTACAATAAAAATACGTTTTTTTAACACTAGATTTACCAGACCCGTCAAAATGACTGGTATTGCAAGATCAAATTAAAATTCCTACTGCGTGTAACATTTTCTTTAATTCTTCTAATCTTCTTTAATTTATAATAGAAGAATTAGTTTTATGAACTTTATATATATTTGTAACAAATATATACTTTTTTGGTTTTGGTAGAAATAGGTATATTTAACCCTTAAATGGACGATTTTTGTTTCACGTTTTAAAAAAATATATTTGTGTAATAGACATGTATTACTGTCTAAATTTACTATACTTTTTTTTGCAATAATGTGAGTGTTGTTTAAAAACAACATTGTCCTCTAGACATGAATTTACTATACTTTTTTTTGCAATAATGTGAGTGTTGTTTAAAAACAACATTGTCCATTTAAGGATTAAGCTGGTAAATCTAGTGTTAATATATAAAACAACTATAGTAATACCCCGCTTTACGCGGTTTCACTATAACGCGAAATTCAAATTTCGCGCTCAATTGCCCCGCATTACGCGAAAGAGTGCGTATAAACATAATGTAGTCATCAACTTATCTATGGTCGCGGGAATTTCAGTTAACGCGATTTTTTCCGGAACGTATCCCTCGCGTAAAGCGTTGCATTACTGTAGTGAACAAGTCAATCTAAATTACGTTGTCTATGAACGGACGTAACTCAAACCATAGATAAAGTTTTGCAAAACAGGATAACACTTGAAGTTGGCAATACTGGCTCAAGAAATATTATTTTTATTGTTAAAATCAATACTAGATCATTACAAACCGAGTAATAAGCTCCTTCATATTCCTATAAAAATAAATACTAATTTGCATTGTGAGCAAAAACGTACTACGCTTCTATTATAATTCTAAACTATTTTTATCTTTGGTGTTTGGTTTTGCTATCTACTACGTAATTCGCTATTTAAAGCTAAAAAAATTACACACAGGCATAAAAAGTCGAGCATTACGGAGGCGTTATTAAAATGGCTGGACAAGTATAGGTCGTCCAAAAAAAGACGTCAAAAAACAAAAGTTTTCAGTAACACCCAGTAGCACAGGTTTTCGAACCTAGTACAGGGAGCCCTTGCTATTTTTATGTACCAAAATTCTTTACAAAATAAACTATATTATTTATTTATATTTTATTTTAAGGTCCTGTCTAAAAGTATATTACGAGCTCAATACGATGACACTGATTTTTTTGGAATTACTTTTTTTATTAGATTATTTTTATTAGACGTCATTTTCAGAACACCTAATGCTCGAGTGCATATTACGTAATTCGTATATATTAGTTTTTAGTTCAAGGCTCCACCGATAGGTTCGTTTCGTAAGAAAAATTAACATTTACGAATCAATACAGTTTTATCTGTGTAAAAAAATTGTATACGGACGTATTTAAAATAAAGCATAGTTTTAAAACGGACGCTCCTCTGTATTTCACATATACATTATAGGTACATATATATTAAAAAATATGAAAATAGTAACACACATTTGGTGTGTTATTTTGATTCATAGCATGCTAATATATTATCATAAAATCGACTAACATTATTAAAATATATTATAGCTGGAAGTATAGCGTGCAGTGGATTCAAGCTCTAGAAAGAGCAATAATTACTAATTACATTCCTAAAGGAGTATGAATAACTTTAATATCGGAGCCAATATTATCTTTAGAATGCTTTAAATGTATGCAACCGTTTATAATTAAAAAAAGAACAATATCCGACATTCATTTGTTACGAGAATAACAAATGAACGTCGTAAATTATTTCACTTTTGTTTTTAGATAACACAATTTAAACTGACAAAAGTGAAAATGTATACAACTCCGATATAATATAGCTCAAAACAGTGGCCAACATTATCCGAACCCCTTTATAGATCATTCGTAGAGGTTCTCAAACTTTGTGCCTATAATTAAAACAAAATTAAGTTCTTATGTGAAAGACACGCTTGTTTTAAACTGCGGTGAGATTGGATGCATTATGCACCTGACGCGAGAGTGTGACTTCGTTCGAGTGCATTCATTTCAATGAGGTTCTATTAACATGGTAGAATCTACAAAATTGCAATTTAAAGTAGTTATTGTAATAGTTTGTTTGTGTAGACCAGTGATTCTCAACCACGAAAGTCTAAAAGCGTGCCGCCAAATTTCAGATACATGTACAATGTTAATATTATTAAAAAATATGAATTAAATTTTTTTAAACTTATCTTTTTCCTTGTGTTCCACCAAATTTTGAAATCGTTTAAAGTGTGCCGCAACAAAAAAAGGTTGAGAATCACTGGTGTAGACTATAGAAAATTATATTTCGGAGGTATTAAAACAAAAAAAAAACTTGCCTAAATGCTAATTCTGACTATGTTACTAGAACTCACCGATTTATTTATTTATTTAAAACGCGTATTTCAATAGTACTGAATGTAACTAGGTTTGTCTATGGCTTTAATGAAGAATTTAGGCAAAAATAAGACAATAACAGTTTATGAATCATCTAGGTATGTATACAGCTATAGTATAGGCGAAAACTTTGAGAACCTTTATACTTTTACAATAATTACTATTTTTAAGGTGAATTTTCGTCATCGACTTCTGTAATGACGGCGTCAGATTCCCATCTCGCTTTTTCTGCAAGTAGCTCTTTCAATTTCTGCAAGTATATAATATACCTGATACACAGGACGATTTGTTTCATTAAAAAAACACACACAAAACAAAATAACACAAAAAAAAAAAACAATTTCTCCCCAATGTTAATAACAAAATAAAAAACGAAATTAGTTGCCAATACATGCAAAAGGTGTATTATTAATAAAAATCATTAATTAATAAATAAAAAATAAATTAAAACCATTATTTAGTCTCGAATAGTCGTTTTTTTTATTTATTTCATAGACGAGTATTTCAATGATTCAAAACAGCAAATAGTAGAATGCAAGTATCCCAAAAATGACTAAATATGAAATGAAATGAAAATCGTTTATTAGCATAGGCACTAAAGGCGTGCGCTTGCTCATCGTTAGACTCTACCGTGACTTCGGGAAGGCGTATGACGAGAAGAATACCACAAACTCGTGAATCATAGGAATAATGTACTTGATTGAGAAATACATGTAATGTATTTGATTAAAGTATTTATTATAACAAAATAAATCTACTTTTGTGAATAGTTTTATACAATGTCTATGATTTATGCTGTAACACGGTGTCAAATAATTAATAGTTTTTGACATCCCTGTATTATAAATGTGACATGGAATAATAAATAAATAATAAAACATCCCGTAAGCCAAAGAAAAAGCGTCGCGAATACAAATTCACCAACAAGCGAATAATCAATCTACGACTTACCTCTGGTTTGTCTATGACCACGATTCTGTTGTCAATTTTAGGCGCCAAATCGCACGACTGCTGTTCCAAATCCTCCAACGAGGCACGACGAGTTAATCTGAATGAAAATACGATACATGTTAACCACTTCATGGACCATATCCTGGTTTAAAAGCATCGTAATATATACCTATGATGATTATATGTTATATGATGCGTCTCCACAGCAGTGCTGGAAGCCCGTCTTAGAGGAGGTGGACCGTCCAACTCGCTGCCGTCTAACATTTTCACTAAACTGTGTCTGGAATTGGGTTTCGGTGTTAAACACAAGACTGGGTCGCATAATCAGTCACATAAATAAAATATTACCTTCGGCTTAGAGTAACCAACGACTGCCTGTGTTTGGAATGTCTCGACTTGCCCGTGCGCACGTTTATAGCCGAAAAGTGATTTTGTATCGCCATACCTATTTCGGGACACATGTCGTCTGAAACCTGAAACATGTCATCAATATGTTCTTTATTATGTCAGTTAACCATTGGGAGATGTCACCAGTAACACAGTGACTACCCTTCTCGCCTTCTGAGTGACATTCAATTATTTTCCCCACAGAAATACTCACCAATTCCCTGCACTGTGGCAACATAGTAAACCCATCATTGCCCAAATGTAAATACTTCTTAACAGCCAATCTGTACATCTGTTTGGGTGATAAATATTCGTCGCCTATTTTGACAACTTCATTCGCAATCCTGCTGCCGGGAGGTTTGGTCGGATCGAACGCGAAAGATATGCCCGCGACCTAGATAAAAAAAAATCAAAAATGTATCAAAATGTCTACAGACACCAGTCACTTCCACAACCACGATGGCTGCAAACCTTTAGAAACATCGAATTAACCTCAAACAACATTACTAAGACCTATATTAACATTAAAAATAATAACTCTTTATAAGCAGTGATCTCTACCAGGCAACCAGCCTTAGGGTAGTAAATCAGGAAGAAATAGTAGGGTGCAAAAAAAAACAAAATAAAATAAAACTATATATACAAATGAATAATAAAAATAACTTACTTGCGGAAACCTCCCTTCCAAACTGGGATATTTACAGACACCATTTTCCAATATTTTTAAAATCGTATCCCCAGAAGCCTCCACAACAACCAACGGGTCTCTCATTGGTATAATAGTTGACAGATCACGCAACGTGAAATCACCTGCTGGATGGACCTGAAAATTACATACAATATATTGGTATATTGGCAATGAGCAAGATTTCTACCACAAAAAAATAATCACCTGATCAGATCTAAATGTTCCAGAATTAATAATGACCAAATCAGCACCAGTGGCCGCTAACAGCACATCACAAACCCAATTACCAAGGTTCGATTCCTCGCGGCGTATACACGAAAATCTACCCTCCAATGGTACACAAAACTTTCCCAACACTTCGTCCATTTTCCCTTCGATCATTGCTGAAAGAATATGCGAAAAAGAGTTTATCCGGCTTATTAATCTTATAACAAACGATCACTGAAAATGAAAAGGCTTATCTTGATAACAAAACAGTGTGACTGAGATGATTGTGTATGTAAATATGCTTAAATACCTATTTTATATATAGTAGGTACTTAGGTACTAGCGTTATTTACATTAATTACAATACATTTTTTAAAATGCTTAATTTACAGCTAAGTAAAAATGTAGCTAACTATTAATACCAACATTATATTTTATAGGTTATAATTAGCTAGTATTCTTGTGATTTCTTCTCGTCATATGTCTTTCGGAAAACTCACGCGCTAAAGCCAGAAAGGTATATGCGAAATAAAGAAATTTGAAGGTCTTTTAAATTAGGCAAATCACGTTCAGATTAAGTATAAAGTAGCCGGGTAATAGGAAGTGTGTACCCTGTCAACCTGGATGAGGTATATGCGAACACCATATATATATATATATATATATATATATATATATATATATATATATATATATATATATATATATATATATATATATATATATATATATATAATATATATATCTAAATTGGTACAACAATCAACTCTATAACAAATAACTCACACGAATATTTCTCCAGTTTGGGCTTGAGAATCTGATCCTCAGCATAAGAACTAGTGACGTGCATATCGTCAATATCGACATGTGTCCCATCACTCTCGAACGTCACCGTTATTTTTGAAAATTGACGAAAGTCCGTGCCACTCTTCACTACGTACTTGTTGTTTACCTTAAATTTATACATACACATTAGTTTATAATAATAATAATTAAAAGAACAGAAGAAAATAAAAAAAAAAAAACAATAGGCGGCCTTATCACTGAGTAGTGATCTCTACTAGGCAACCAACCTTTAGGGTAGTAAATCGCGAATTAAATGATAGGGTGTAAAAAAAACAATTAGTTTATAGTGACATAGTTTTGTAGAGATTTCTTAACAGCAAAAAGACGGGAGCAGTCATTTGACCAAAAATAATTGCTATATAGGGGCATTGTCATCCTATTATAATATATACCTATGGTAAACATTTTTGTTTATTAATAGCCCAGCATATGACCACACTCCGCTTGATGTTAAGCTAGAGTGCGGTCCATGAGTGGAGACAACTGTTACTACAGCCAGATGCCCGCGCGCAATTGTCGACTCCACTATGCCGGCTTGAGGAGACGAATGTGCTCTGTCCAAATTAACAGAGCACATTCCTCTCGTTATCCCCGCTACTTCCAAGCTGATTTTGAAACGCGACTAGGTCACTTCACGGGTGTTCCGCTTGAAAGTGGTGGTACTTCCCCAAGACGGCATACTGGGCTAATGCCATCATCAGTCTGCCCTACCACTCTTTGAAATAAAATGATGTTGGATATGTCCAAGCTTTTTTGTCTATAAGATATTCATCTAACGTGTAATATGATGAACTAGATGGATGAATGATTTGCACATGAATGATATATGCGACGAAAAAGCAAAAGCATATTACATTGTTACCTCAAGAACTTCATACACGTGATCATGCCCGCCCAATATAAGATCAATCTCGTTGCAACCCTCCGCCAACTTAATATCGTTCGGAGTACGCATATGTGTTAATGCTATCACATATTCGCAACCCTGAAAATAAAAGTAATCAATTAATAAAACTCGATTACTTCAGTAACATCACTATTCAAAGTGTTACAACACTATTTGACAACTATTAAGTAATAACGTCTGCAAATTATCGATTATTAACAAAGTATGGATTCCACTTCACCACTATGCCGACCCCCATAAACTAATAGAGGCTATCACCTGAAAATACCTACCTACCTCTTGTTTAAGTTGAGAAGCCAACTTAGCGCCCGCCTGAACGAAATCAATGAATGTCACCTCCTCTGGATTGATTGTCGCTAGCGTATCTAACCATTCCTGTGAACAAAATAAAAATATATAAATACATATAGACTAGTTACTGACTAAAATATTCATAATGACAGCTAAATCAGATAAACACCTTACTCTAATACTATGTTAAATGCAACAGACAGAGATAGATATATATATGCTCTATCCTAGAGTAAGTAAACAATATAGGTTAATGACCTTTCGTATCTCTTTATGGTACATGACCATACTGAGCAAAAAGAGCATACTTGATTACAGTAGCTTTCACTAAAATATATACTTAGTACATGCAAATATATACATAAAACATATATATCATCATGCTTATAGTTTCACATTAGTATTGTATGTTATTAAAAAGCCTTAACCTGCTCGACGAGTCCAATAAAACCAATCCTATGGCCATTGCACATGGCTGCGTGCGTTATTTTCCCATCACCGAGCGGTCTACCTGTTTCGTTATCAATGACGTTCGACATCAACCATGGGAACTTGCATTCGGCCACCAAGCCGGACAGCACTTCCAGACCGAAATCTGTAAGTGGATAAATACACTATACTCCAAATAATTGGTCACATTATTTTCCCAATTTAAACAACTCATTACGAAGAAGTACTGTGGGCTTATCACGAATTTAGTCTGGCTTTCGAATCGAGCTGTCACAAGTAAAACGGATCTGTTAGCAATCGGGCCATGAATTTTTACTAACGAGTAACGAGCACCAGCAATCTATCAAATGAACGAAAGATCGAGACGTTCGAAAATTAACAAAAAGTATCTAAAATATTGTAGTTCCAAATCCGCACGCGGTGGCGCTGCTCAAATTTCCATACAAATCGCTTGAAGCGAACTCGGTTCGAAAGCCAGACTAAAATTCGTGATAAGCCCACTGATTAGGAAGTCAAAATCACTATTAAAGAGTTCATATATCTCTTTTCTTGGTAATTAGTAATAACAATTTAATAAGTAAGAACCTAATAATTAAATTAATCGAAATAAACGCGTATACAATATCCCTCCCTGCACCCCGCTTTCAACCGGTACTCAAAATACAAAATTTGAGTAACTAATTAGACGCTGAAGCGACGAATTTGTGTTTTGTTTCCCTCATAAATCTAAAGTCACATAAAATCTTATAAACATAACGTTTTTCTTATACCGGAACAATATATTTGTAATATTCTTTTTTATTTTTTTATTGATATAACTTCAAAGTATAATTCTCCATACACAAACAAACTATGCACAATAACAATTTGAAATCGTTCTCTATAAAATTCCAATTTTCTAGATCCTACCATCTTAATAAGACCCGATGATAAGCTCTAATCGAGAACCAACTAAAATATTCCCTCAGCACTTACCAAAATCATGATTACCAAAAACGGCACAATGAGTACCGATTTCGTTAAGCACCGGCACCATTTGTTCGCCCTTCGTGAAGTTGCTCACTGCAAAAACATGCCGTACGTTACAATACTATTTTTAATTTTTTTCGTTATACAGTGGTACCTTGATATATGAGTGTTTTGAGATACGAGGAATCGCACATTACACTGTTGCACACGACCCCAACATGCGCCCCAATCTACATTCGCAGTAGCATGTGGTGCTTTGAGATACGAGCAAGGTTACGGAATGAATTAAACTCGTATGTCGAGGTCGAGGTACCACTGTATTACAGATATACTTACGCATGCTTGGTGAAAACGCATCCCCACTAAATAAGACGAGCGGGTTAAGGTTATGCAATTGCTTGACCGCCGTCGAGAACCTGAGGGCTCCACCCACTGGCTCCGTGGCTGAAACGAGCATTTTAATATTATTTATAACTTCAATATAACCCAGTAATGTTGACTTCCAACCTAGTATATCCAATTGCTATGCGCATATTTTTAAACAATGAACTTTTTCTATAACTGTTCTATTACCCGGATTCAATTCCCGGTCGGAACAAATATTTGTATAGACTTCTTAATTTCTAGTCAAACCTAGATGTTTTATGTTTGTATAGTCTTGCTCCTGATAGGCATATGTTTTGGCAACACCATCAGGTAAACTTTGTTCTTAATACCAGCTACTTTATAAACGTCGTGGATTAATTTTTAATATACATTTTTTATTACTTTTTTAAATATGTCAATATATTACTATTATAATATCTGTTAAAAATTACATCTTTTACTTGTCATTATAAAAACAAAAATAAAGAAATATATTAATCACATTATTAGATACTGGTATTGAAAAAAATTGTATTTTATTCTAGCACAGTGATTCTAAACCACTTTTGTGTACCGCCAAATTTTAGAAATGTATCAATTTCAAATTTTTCATTAAAATTATTCTTATTATTAAGTTATAATTAATCCCTTAATAAACCTACTGTTGTTTTTGTAGTACATATATTTTATTTTAAATTCAAAATTATTATCATGAACTATGTATTTTACGTGCACCGCCAAATTTTGAAATCGTTAAGTGTTGCGACAAATAACAGATTGAGAATCACTGTTCGAGCCTAATCTAATTCGAATCGCAACATTGGCTCTACGAATGTGTTCATGAAAACAGTTGACATCGAAAATTATTTTTATACGCATCTATTTTTATCGACTGAGCGTTTTTTTTATATATCTTAACTGAACTAAGCATTAATCAAACGTATTCTAGAATGTACTATTTAATTGACGCTTTGTTTCTTTTCACAACTATTGTCGTTTGATTAAAGCCAAAGAGAGCGTTACTCGTGCATAATCTTTTAAGCCGCGTCTCCTGCGAGTGTTTTTTTGAAACATTAGACAAAAACATCGAAACATTGTATACGGCCACGCCCCAATGTTTCTATGTTTTTGTGTAATGTTTCGAGAAAACACGCGCAGGAGACGCGGCTTTATAATATTTCCTATCTGCAAAAAAGATAACAACATACAAATATTATGATAATAATATACCGAGATAATGTCCTATTGCATCTTCGAGATAGATGATTACGACATGAGAATTATATTGCGAATTCGTAACTCTCTTACAAACAAGTCAAAACAATTACTCCAATCAGACAATTATTACTATTATTACATACGAATATATGAGCCGTTTATTCTGAAAGTGGCCTAAGTTTATTTTTCAATTATTTCCAGTTATCCGTGGTTACTCGTACAAAAAATATATACGATAATTCTGGACAATATGTTTTCACAGTTAATTCAAATAGCAGGTTGTTTACTTTGAAAGTGACTTAAGATTGTACTTAAATAGGAACTATAATAAAGGGCTGAACCAAACTGCAATAAGACACCCTTTACTATGGGAATCAGGACAAGAACTATATAGACCTAAAACCAGGGTTGCAGGTCTGGGAAGAATTCGCCTTTTTGGGGGGCATTTTACGTTTATGAAGGGCAAAAAGGGTAATGAGGAAAAAAGGGGAATTTAATAAAGTTACAGTTTTGAATCAAACCAGACAGATAAGTAAGGCTGAATGTACTTATTCTTTCAAAATAGTTTCAATTTACACGTCTATCGGCAGTCCTGATGACAGCATTCGATTTTTTTTTGCCCAAACATGTTTTGAGAGGAATTTTATTGCAGAAAGGGTAATCCTTTTAAAAGACGCGGGGAATTCACAAAACTATCGCTGGCAACACTGCCTAAAAAAAGATTCCTTATAATATAAAAAACTATTGCTTCAATTGGGAATCAAAACCGGACCATACCTATGACATAATATTTAAAAAAAAAAACTTACTCGTAGTCTGTTCGATGTTATATACATCGTTGAAATGTACAATAATCACACTATTTTCAGTCATTCCACGTCCAGACAATTGGTTCACGGCCCGTCTGCCAACCTGACGTACTTCCAATGACGCCTGGAACATATTTATACATTATAAAAAAATACAGCTTATAATATACACATACATATATAATAAATACAAAAGACAGTAATCCAGCTCGTATATATCATGGAACTATTGCATACTCTACTATATAGTCCAACAATCATGAATTTACATCGCATTTTCCAATTGGATTTGCGTCGACCAATTTTGTATAGGAATTTGAAGAAGCAAAATAGCTCGAAGCAAATCCATTTGAAAGTACAATGTATAAATAAAATTTTTATTTGGATTAATTAATTAATTTAAAAATAAGTAATGAATATTCACAAAGACGTTCATCGTACAAATTAGTGATGTACTCACTTAAAAATTAAATAATAAGTGAGAATACGTTGAAATGTAATTTTATTACTTAATTACCGATTACATACATACAAATTAACGACATATTGATTAAACAGCGACTTTACGACTAACTTTTAATTGACTTTTGCGTATCATTACGACCCCAGCAATTTGATTGAGTATTTGAGTACTCACGAACATACAGTATGAATGAAAAAAACAATAATTAAGTCCAATTAAGCCCATATTTATCTAAATTTTTAGTCGCTATTAGCGAACATGACTTAATTAATTTAAACTACTTCTTGCGGCTTATCATTGCGTTTATTTTTTATTACCTTAATTCGACGTTCCGGAAGCTTTACAGCCGTCAATGCAACGACGAAACTGTTCCTTTGGACAGATTAAAATAATCAAAAATAAACGCGGTAATAACTCGAAGATCTTGTAAATTAGTTAATTGTATACGTATCGTAAATAAGGATCTACTCAGAGTTTATGAAATGTATGTTGTAACCACGAATATTTTATAAGTCACGTCTTTATAAATATATTTCTGAGTAGAAAATGTGCAATAAAAATATGTAACTTCAGAGTAGCCCCATTAGAAACAACAAACTATCAGTAGAAACGTATCTTTTTGTTCGTCGTTAAAACGTATTAAGGCGATAAATAAATAGATGCATAAGAAGAACCTAGTTCAGGCATCGGTCGCACACCGTTTGTCCTTGATACGTAATTTTATGTAATTATATTTGTTGGTCTAATAAATTTTTTATAAGTATATCTTATCTTGTAAATCAAGGTCAAAATCAAAATAATGCAATGTCAAAATAATTGACATAACCCCTTCTCCAGTCAATTTATTCCAGAAGCAATTTGCTCATCAACTCAACTGAATAATTTGATTTTTTTATTGACAACACCGTTTTTCCCATGGCAATAAATTTGACTTATATTAAAACATGCAACTAGCAAAAACAAAAGGAATAATTTGAAAATAGAACCCGCACCTAACCCCTCTCAATAACGAAAAGAAATCATACAACATTCTACAGTTAAGAAGCGGAATTGTGTTTTTATTTGAAATTGTTATTTATTCAATTCTTACATATTAAAAATACCGTTCAATTGGCTTTTTCATATCCTAGGACACGGTTAGATAGGAAGGTGTAGATCCTATTTAAATTTGAACGCAAATCAAATAACTTTAGCTTGTGTAATAGATTTAGATAGTGATTATTAAAAATTGATTTTGAAAATCGCAACAAAAACCCTTCAACAACAAGACAAAAACAAGCATCTACCAAATAAAAGAATAATACATATTTAATATTAATTAGAACAAGATTTTTCGGTTTACTATTTACCTATTTATTGTACTACATTAATCTAAACTATGTTGCTTTATAGACATCATAGGAATATATCATAATACTTTTATTCTAATTTTTTTAACAACCTCTCTACTTCCCCCTCCCCCCTCCACATAAATAAATAAACAAACGCAACAGTATTATTAATTTGTTAAATAATATTCGCGAATTACCTAAGAAATCACCACATAGACTCAATTCAAATTAGTCAAAACATATTAAAAAATATTTTGTAAACATATTAATTATGTAAACAAACACATTTTATTGTATAACCAAAACATTGTTTTTATATGATGAAATTTCATCATATTATCGACCCAAAAGATTTTATGGGCACAACCCTGTCATAAGACACATATGTATAATTAATTACATTTTTTTTCTCAGCACATACACACAAGTAAATAAATTAGTTTATCACGCAGTTCATTGTGATCACTACTGATAGTTTTTCTTACACATGTTTGTATTATAAAAACAATCGAATACACAAATATCATATCTCTCTTTCTCATGTTGTTGCAAATTAATAACAATACTTAACTTTACACTTTTAAATCTCAAACTACCCTTATAGAATGTACAATATACAGTTACTACAGTTCTGACATGTTAAAACCAATATACTGTAACTTAAGATACGGGATATTGATTAAACAAAGGCTTTAAATTGAATTTCTCTAAGCATGATATGTAAATATACAGGTAAGCTTCGGTTTTACGTTATGTTAGGTACCAGAGAATAGTGACGCAAAACGAAACTACGTAAAACGAGAAGAC